>ML253223.1:0-14765 GCA_005239495.1 Nicotiana undulata
AAACATGAATTTGATAGAACACGTAAGTGGAATAAGTCTTTTGATGCTTTAATATGGCTCCAACAGAATCATAGTAGCAACCGGAAAGGGCTTGGTTTTGGGAATCAATTGCCTAAATGGGATCCCAAAAGCAAGTATCTCACTCTCTCTGAAAATAAAATTTGCACCCATTGTAGGAAGACTGACCACTCTAAATATGAGTGTTCTGCAAAAGAAAAGGCCAGGCAGAAAAATGAGAGATTCATTAAAAAGAAGAATTGGCTACCAAATTGGGCCAGAAAAAATCTGATTCATCCATTCTCTCATGGAAAGGGACCCAAAATAGTTTGGGTTCTTAAAACTAACCCCTGATTTCTTTTGAAGGTACAAGTGAAGGGAAACAACCAGTTTTTGTTTTTGGATAGTGGTTGTTCCAAGCATATGACAGGGAACAAGGAACAGTTCCTTTCACTTGAAAATCGCAAAGGAGGAAATGTCTCCTTTGGAAACAGAAAGAAAGGTGAAATAATAGGGGTCGGCAAGGTAGGTAAAGATGACACACGTTCAATTGAGCATGTGTACCTGATAGATGGCTTGAAATATAGCCTTATCAGTGTGTCACAATTGTGTGACAGAGGTAACCTTGTCGCTTTTACTTCCACGAAATGTTTTGTGATCAACTTGCTTACTGACAAGATTGTCTTGCAGGGAAAAAGAATGAACAATATCTATGTCATTGACTTGTCCACATTGTCTGATAATGAACTCACTTGCCTTAGTGTGTTGGACAGTGATCCCCTCCTATGGCAAAAAAGACTTGGTCATGCAAGTCTAACTCAACTGAACAAGCTGATATCAAGGACTTAGTGTTGGGGCTTCCTACCATTAAGTTCAAGGGAGACAAGGTTTGTGAGGCATGTGCAAGGGGGAAGCAGGTAAGGTCTTCTTTCAAAAGTAAGAAAATGGTCAGTACCACCAGGTCGTTGGAACTGGTTCATATGGATCTCTGTGGTCCCATGAGAACTCTAAGTAGAGGTGGAAAGAGATATGTTATGGTACTAGTAGATGATTTCTCAAGGTTCACTTGGACCTTGTTCTTGGCATCTAAGGATGAAGCATTTGAAATGTTCACCTCATTTGTCAAGAAGATTCAGAATCAATTAAGACATCAACTAGCATCCATTAGATCTGACCATGGTACTGAGTTTGAGAATGCAAAGTTCACTGAGTTCTGTGATGAACATGGTGTTAATCACAATGTTTCTACTCCTAGAACCCCACAACAAAAAGGGGTTGTTGAAAGGAAAAACAGAACTCTTGAAGACATGGCAAGAACCATGCTTCTATCAAGAAAACTACCTCACAGCTTCTGGGCAGAAGCAATTAACACTGCATGTTATATTATCAATAGATGCATGACCAGACCTCTGGTAGAGAAAACTCCCTATGAATTACTTAAAGGGAGAAAGCCCAACATATCCCATCTTAGGGCTTTTGGATGAAAGTGTTATGTGCATAATAATGACAAAGATTCTTTAGGAAAATTTGATCCCAGAAGTGATGAGGGAGTGTTTGTTTAACCAAAAAATAAGATCCTTTGATCAAAGCTATATTAGGATAAACTCGGGTTACTGATAATCAAAATAGAATGGAATAAGTAAAAGAACAATAGATTGATTGTAATATGAGAAGTACAATAGTTAGTATTCGAGAGCCCCCTCTGTTTGTTACCCCTTCTTCCCTTTTAAAGGGAGATTCTCCTAGTAAAACGTTTGGATTCCGATAATGATGGCTCATTAATGACTAATTAATACATTAATGAGGCGTTACAATGGTGAATCATAACTGTTATTTTAGGAGTTACGTAACGTATATAATATTAACTGCTGATCTTTGAATCTGTCCATTATTGTGTCTAGATTCGTCATGACCGTGGCTATTCTTCTTCATTTGGTTTCCCGTGGCTGAGATACTTGTGATTGATAAACCAATTCCATGCATGTTGAGTTAATCTTGTTCCTGCTCACTGCTTTGTCTGTATTTATTTCAACCGTACCTCCTTCTCATGGCTATTACATGAAAGAGTATGTTAAACCGTATCTCTTTTGTCTCGTGCCTCTGTGTATCTTTTCCTTAACGTGTGCTATTTTCTTTGGACCACATAATTGGCTGAGTCATCCAGATTCTGGCTACGTGTAAAGCTATTTTTTACCAATACAGATAGTCCCCCCACTTGCCATGTATTTGGCGTATAATACTTGGTAAGTGGATACGCATTTATGGCGGGAATACTTTGCCGCCGCTTTGTTCTGAAACATTGTACCCTTTATTGAACGCATTCGTCGTATATTACCTCTATTTAATGCTTCTTCCACGTGTTTGTCTTTGATTGGTTCTGCAAAAATTCGTCGCCTCAGTTCCGAAGTGACATGCTTAATTATGACTTTCCATCATTACTTTTACATGCTTTGAAGGTTGCCATTAGGTATAAATAATCGTCTTCTTTCTTTCTCTTTCACGAAACACTTCCATAATTTGAGTTTTCCTCGGTGAAGAAATTTTTCTTAGCTTGCATAAATTTGTCTTCATCTGGTCGATCTAAAAAAGCTATCAATGTTGAAACTTCGGCGTCTCCTTCTTATGCTCCATCTAGGAGTCGAAGAGGTGGTCGATTAAGGATTTTAGGACCCGTTTCCACTAGAGGTTCTTCATCTCCTTTAGTTCCTCCTTCTTCTAGTAGGTCTTTGTTTTCTCCCAGAGGTAGATCCTCTCATTCTGTTTCTAAGAACAAGGATGATATTCGTGAACCCAAGGTTGACGAAATCCTCCCTGCTGAGATGGTTTTTCCAGAAGTAAATTCTCCCATCACCGAACAAGCTTCTTCTTTAGATAGTGTAGAAAAATACGCTACCATTGTCACTGTAGGTCATATTCCTGTTCTTCGTAGGGAATGCTACTGGGAATCTAATGTTCCCATTCTTGTGCCAAGTAGTACCCAAAGAATCACATCTTACAAGACGGGTTTTTCTTATGTTTATACTTATCCTTTCATATTAGGATTTCAGCCTCCTGTTGATCCTGTTATCATAGAATTTTGCCGGTTTTTCAATATTTGTTTAGGACAGGTTGGTCCCTTAGTATGGCGTGTTGTCGCTTGTTTAAGAGTTTTGGCTTCAAAGGTTTCCGTGCCTTTCACCTTTCACCATTTGATGCATTTATATTCACCTGCTCTGTTTCGTCAAGGGATTTTTACTCTGGCTGCTCGGAGTAAGAGAGTTTTAGTAACCCCTGGTGACGATAAAGACAGAGGTTGGTACCTGAGAAACGTTGTTGTTCCCACTGCTGTTCTAGTGGGTGAAAATAATCTTCCCTTCCCTGAGAGGTGAAACCGTGCACGTAAGTACTTTGGTTCGCACTTGCCTTCTTTACATATAGTTGTTTTTTGTTTTTAACACTGCATCTATTTTCTTCTTATTTTCAGCAACTATGAATATTGTCGAGAATGTCTCCGATATTCGTAGCTGGGTAGAAAAAATGTTGTCTGCTAGTTAGAAAAAAAGATCTTGGAAGTACTTTTCCACAAAGTATAAATGGATTGTCAAGACTCATAGTAAGTAGAGTTTTTCTCTTTTCTTTTCTTACATGAATTCTGTTTAATTAATTATTTTTTTATTTAATGGGGTTTTCTACCCGTGGGGCATATTCATCGCTTCCGAGGATGTCGTTGTCTCATGCCCAGAGTGTCTTGGCTAGTGCTTCAAAAAGAAAAGTTCAAGATTATCTCTTTGGAAGAGAAGGTGAGAATGAAGAAGAAGGTGCTTTAGTGCACCAGGCGAGAAGAAGGCGGGTAGTTACTGATGATGAGTCTACTCCCGCACCTCTTTCTTCCGCGTTGGCAATCAGGCCTTCTTCTTCTCGTGATCAATCACAGTCCCCAACTCGAGATCCTACTGAACGTCTATTTCATGAAGGTTTTCAAATGGACCCTGATGATGTTCTTTGGCTACCATCTATCCAGGTTTTGCTGTCGTCTATGCTCCTCATTCTGTAGTTGTTGCTCCTCCTCCCATACCTGTTATTTCTTCAGTTTCTTTTCCGTCTGTCTCTACCGAAGTGCTCGCGATTTCTTTAGCTTCCGGTCCCTCTCTCTTTTCCGATGTCCCTTCCGTCCCTACTTCCACGCCTTCTATTATAGAGGAAGGGTCTTCTAGCAGGGAAATGAGAAGAATTACAATTGAGGTTCCAACTGGTGGAAACTTCTTCAAGAAGGCTGGTGAGCCAGATGTGTGGCTTAAGCCTTTAATTGGCTCTGAGGAGAGGGCCAAGCTTGATAGCCACGCGACTCTTACTTGGGCCAATGAGGTGGTACACAACTCCTTAAAGGTATGAATTTTGGAAGAATTTTTGCACATATGTCGTTCTTTTATTAACAATTTAACACATTTGATTGTTTTACTGTTTTTGCAGACGCACCTTATTGGTTTGGAGCTTATGAAGAGAGTTTCCCATTATGAAAATGAGTTGAAGGTGCTACGCGGGCTCGATGATATTAAAGCACAATACGACAGTCTTCGAATAGAGATGTGAGCTTTAGAGGATAAGAGAGATACCTTGAGGGAGCAATTGAAGGTTGTTAAGGCAGAGTTGGAAGTGGAGAAAGCTTCTTTCAGTCAAGTCAATAAGGATAAAAATGTTCTTGAATCTTCATTTGCTGAGCAACTGTCAAAAGCTACGGAGGAAATCCGGCACCTGAAGCACATGTTGGGGGAGAAAGAGGAATATTCTGGTGAACTTGTGCGTAATATTTCCCAGGTTCAAGAAGATCTCCGTGAAGCTCAGATGAAGGTTCAGGCTTTGGAGGAATCACTTGCATCTTTAAAGGTTGCCTTGGAAACCACTGAAGCTAAGAATGATAATTTGAAGGGCGAGATTCAGATTTGGTCAAAGGATTATGGTGACCTTGAAGAATTAACAGTTGTTGACGTGAGTAGGGCATATATGAGTGCTCGTCATGATACATTGCTGGAGATGAGTCAAGAAGGCTTTGACCTTGATGCTGAGATTGCAAAAATCTAGGGAAGCTATGGAGAAGATTCAACCAAGTTTTGATCTCTCTCCAGGTGATGAAGCCTAGGAAGAAGCGGATGATTCTTCAGAGGAAGCTGGTTCTCCTCCTCCTCCTTGAGAATGAAAACTTTAGTCACCCCCTTTTTTTTCTTTTTTATTGGATTGGTGTAATTACTCCCAACTCCATCGGGGGTAAGTTTGAAACTTTAAAGTCCCCAACTGACAACTTAGGGGCATAAAAAATGTAAATATTCATGCGGCTAAGTACTAGTTAGTACTTAGTTTTTGACTTAGCCGCTTATTTTAATTTCAATACAATCTCGAGACTTTTTGCTATGAGTTTGAATGTTACTCTTTTAAGTCGATTGTATTGGTTTTTTGAGGTTTTTGTTTGTACCTCTTAGCTTTTTTGCAAAAAAATGCATATTTCACTTTGAACCTTTTCACAGTAGGTGTAGTGTTCGTATAAATATTTAGCCTTTGTTTGTGATAGGCTTTGTTTATGAGTTAGGGCCCTTTTTGATTAATACTTAATGAAGAAGACGTCTCAACTTCATTGGAATGCAATAGAGTGATAGGAATTTATCACATGTTTAGGAATGTTTTTGTGAGAAGTTTTTATTTGAACTTTCACAATATTTTACATGTGTTATGATTATCATCTATGACTCATGTTGCAACTGTTTTGTTTTAACAGATTTGATAATCACTTGTATTTCGCAATTGTTTTTTCATAGGCAACAGTTCTTTCGAGTTAATACAAGGAGATAACTGTTTTTCATTAGTAACAATTTTTGTAAATGTTGGGTTTTTACCCAAAACTGTTTTTATTTGCGACAGTTTTATAACAGGTACGAGAGAAATGTATCATGATTCGTAACTGTTTTATTTGATAACAGTTTTGAGAATAAATACAAGGGTTATGATCTTTCATCCGTAACTGTTTTATTTGAATAACAGTTTTCTACTTGAGTACAAAGATTTCGTAACTGTTTTTTGATTATAACAGTTTTTTGACTAAGTACAATGATGATGATCTTCTATCCCTAACTGTTTTTTGTCGCAACAGTTTTTGTATAAGTGTAAGATGTACATTTCTTCGTCGTAGCTGATACTTTGCCTTTTAACCTGAACATGGTTCGAAGGTTTTTTAGAGTAGGCTTTGTAATTCTTGTGCTGGAGTCTTCAGTTCTTTTAGTTTTGCTCGTATCACTTGACTTGTTGGGTAAAATGGTTCTTTTAGGCTCGAGCTTTTGACTTCTGGCAGTCTTTTTGCTTCATCTTGGCCTTCCATACTGTATAGTCCCCCAAGTGTTTGAGCTTTGAAGAATGAGATCTCGAGCACTTGATTGTTCCTTCTTTGTGGTCCTTTCCCTGAAAAAGGAAAACATTCCGGACTCGAAGGTATATACTTTTTTAGATGATGACTGCTTAACCCTTTAAAATATCCATCAGAAAGTGTAACCCTAGACCGGGAATTGTGTTATTTCCTCGCGTCTTTGCAGGTCTAATGTCATCATCTGGTGATGGGTTAGCTTTTTGCCTATCATCTAAAAAAGTTAGTAAAATTTAAATATTCAAAGATAAAATCGAACATGCGATTCCTGACCGAGGGTATTTCTTTTCCTCAGAAATAGTACTTCTTCAGGTGGATGGCGTTCCAACTCGTTGGTAGAATCTTGTCGTCCATGGCTTCCAACTCGTACGCGCATTTGCCTGCTATGCCTCGGACTTTATAGGGACCTTCCCAGTTTGGATTTAGTTTACCAGCTCCTGCTTCCTTTGTTGACTGGAAGACCTTTTTAAGTACAAAGTCCCAAATTTTGAAATACCTGAGATGAGCTTTGCGGTTGTAGTATCGTTCTATGATTTGCTTTTGAGCTGCCATCCATATTAAGGCCGCATCTCTTCGTGACTCGAGCATGTCTAAATTGTTTTGGAGTTCAACATCATTCGTTTGTTCCGTAGCTGTCGTCACTCTCAGACTTTGTTCGCCAATTTCCACGGGTATTAATTCCTCAGAGCCATAAACGAGTGCGAAAGGACTTTCTCCCGTAACTGTTTTTGATGTAGTCATGTATGCCCATAACACCGCTAGTAATGCGTCGGGCCAATTGCCTTTGGCTCTGTCTAACCGTTTCTTTATATTGTTGATGATGATTTTGTTCGTGGATTCTGCTTGTCCATTAGCTACGGGATGATATGGTGTTGATGTGATCCGTTTGATTTTCCAGCTGTCGAAGAATTCTGTGATTTGAGAGCCTATAAATTGTGGGCCATTATCACACACGATCTCCTTTGGAATTCCGAACCGGCATATTATATTTCTCCATAAGAAACTCTTAACCTCCTTTTCCCGCACCTGTTTGAATGCTTCTGCTTCTACCCATTTTGTGAAGTAATCAGTAAGTACAAGTAGGAACCGTACCTGAGCTTTAGCTGGGGAAGAGGTCCTACTATATCCATTCCCCATTTCATGAAGGGCTAGGGTGATATAATAGAATGTAACAATTCTGCTGGTTGGTGCATATTATTAGCGAACCGCTGACATTTGTCACATTTTGATATGAAATTCTCCGCGTCTTCTTCCATCTCGGGCCAGTAGTATCTTGCTCTGATTAAGGTTTTTACCAAAGATCTTGCACCTGCGTGATTTCCACAGTGGCCCTCATGGACTTCTTTTATCACAAACTCCGTCTGATTAGGTCTGAGGCACTTAGCTAGGGGTCCTCCAAACATTTTGCGATACAAAGTGCTGTGAACTAAACAGTATCTCGATGTTTTGCGGCAGAGCGCTTGAGCTGCTTTTTTGTCTTCAGGCACGATACCGTTCTGCAAAAAGTTAAGAATTTCATTTCTCCAATCCCAAGTTAAATTATTGAAAGATACCTCATTCTTTCTGTGATCGACTGTCGAATGGAAGAGGTGTACGACGATAGTGTTGTCTTTATTTGTTACGTACGTAACTGCTGCGAGGTTGACCAATGCATCTGCTTCAGCATTTTCTTCTCTAGGTATTTGTATTATTTTCCACATTTTGAACTGTCTCACAAGTTCTCGTGCCTTTTCTAGGTATTGTTGCATTCGAGTTTCTCGAGCGATGTAAGTCCTCTGTATTTTTTTTACCACCAGTTGTGAATCGCTGTTGATTTTGATTTGTTCAATTGATAACTCTCGTGACAATTCTAAACCTGCAATAACAGCTTCGTACTCTGCTTCATTGTTAGTTATTGGATAACATTTGATTGCTTGTCGTATCTTTTCACCCGTGGGTGATATTAGTACAATACCTAATCCTGCTCCTTTTATATTAGATGAGCCATCTGTAAATAGGGTCCACTGACCTGGGTTTATACCATTGAAAAGTTGCAATTCCTTTTCTACTTCAGGAGTAATATTATTGCTAAAGTCAGCTGAAAAGTCGGCCAATATTTGTGATTTAATTTCAGTTCTAGGTTGATATGTTATATCATGTTCACTTAATTCTATGGCCCATTTGGCTAATCTTCCTGACAGTTCTTGTTTATGCAAAATATTCCTTAAAGGATATGAAGTTACGACAGTAATTTGATGACATTGAAAATAAGGACGCAATTTTCTTGACGCCATTATTAATGCTAAAGCTAATTTTTTTAGATGTGGATATCTAGTCTCTGCATCTAGTAAAGTTTTGCTTACATAATAAATGGGAGATTGTTTACATCTTTCTTCTCTTACCAATACTGCACTTATGGAAATTTCTGAGACAGCCAAGTAGATATATAACCTTTCTCCTTCTTTTGGCTTTGATAACAATGGTGGTTTTGACAAGTAGACCTTCAAGTCTTTTAAAGCCTGTTGACATTCTTCAATCCATTCAAATTGATTTTGCTTTTTAAGAATTGCAAAGAATTTAAAGCTTTTTTCGGAAGACTTGGAAATAAATCTCCCTAGGGCTACTATTCTTCCTTTCAATCTTTGGACTTCTTTTTTATTTCTCAAGATTTCAGGTATTTCTTCTATAGCTTTTATTTGTGCTGGATTTACCTCTATTCCTCTGTTAGACACAAGGAATCCCAAAAATTTACCAGATTGTACTCCGAAGGCACATTTTTCCGGGTTGAGTTTCATATTGTACCTGCGTAAAATATCAAAAGTGATAGAGAGATGTTGTAAATAATCTACCGCTTGTGTTGATTTTACAAGCATATCATCGATGTAGACCTCCATTGTTTTGCCCAAATGTTCTCGGAACATTTTTGTCACTAACCTTTGATAAGTGGCACCTGCATTTTTTAACCCAAAAGGCATAATATTATAACAATAGGTCCCCCGATTAGTAATGAAGGAAGTCTTTTCTTCATCCAAGGGGTCCATTTTGATTTGGTTATAACCAGAATATGCATCTAAAAAGCTTAACAATTCATGACCCGCGGTTGCATCGATCATTTGATCTATATGTGGCAAGGGAAATGAATCTTTAGGACATGCTTTATTTAAATCAGTATAATCGACACATACCCGCCATTTGCCGTTCTTTTTGGGTACTACTACGGTGTTGGCTATCCAGTCAGGATACTTTATCTCTCGTATCGAACCTATATTTAAAAGCTTTTGGACTTCTTCATCGATCAGTTGATTTTTAAAAGATCCTTGTTTTCGTTTCTTTTGTTTAACAGGTACGAACGATGGATCTTCGTTTAATTTGTGAGTCATCACTTCTGGTGGGATACCTATCATATCTGAATGGGACCATGCAAAACAATCCTCATTAGCCTTTAAATAATTGACAAACGTACCTTTTTGTTCTGGAGTTAATCTTTCTAACAATTTTATGCCAATGTAAAGTTTCCTTTCGGGCTTTTGTTCTGAGATGGGAACAGCCTCGAGTTCTTCAACAGTTGTTTTGATATGTTCTTCTTCTTGTGGTTCATGAATGAAAATCTGGTCTGGAGTCTATGTCTGCATGTTCTGGCTCATTCTTGACGATTACAGGATTTGTTTCGTCATTATCCTCTTCCGTACCTATTGGAATATCTATTTCTTTGGTACGTAGTTGATCAAAAGTTTGTTCCATACCTTTTTGTAGATGAGCCTCTGCTTGACAATTCGTTGTTTCTTCCGCGTCTCTTTTGTTGTTAAGAGTTATTGAATTAATATTCCTCGAGGTTTGTTGATCACCCCTAATCTGCCTTATTCCCCATTTGGAAGGGAATTTTATTACTTGATGTAAAGTATATGGGGCCGCTTTCATGTCATGAATCCATGGTCTTCCTAGGATGACGTTGTAAGCCGTTTCTGTGTTAATGACTTGGAATTTTGCATTTTTGATGACTCCCTCAGCGTAAGTGTTGAGTTCGATCTCACCTTTAGTTATCACTGTTGAATTGTCGAACCCAGATATGGCTCGAACCTTTGGAATCATTGTGTTTTCTACTAGCATTTCTTCCATGACTTTCATCAAAATAATATTGACTGAACTGCCTGGATCAATCAACACCCTTTTAACGTTAGTGTCATGAATGAGTAAGGATATTACCAGCGCGTCATTGTGTGGAAGTATTAATCCACCAAAGTCTGCGTCATCAAAAGATATTTGTTTTTCCCTCATTTCTTCTCGAATCCGCTTTCCGTGGGTGCTCGTGACTTTTGATGTTAGTTGGCAGACTATCCTGTTTACTTCTTCTCCTCCATGTATGACATTAACAGTCCGTTTTGGGGAGGGTAGTTTTGGTGGCTCCTGCCTGTTCTTCATATATGCATGTTTACCTTTATCACTAAACAAGTTTGTTAAATAGCCCTGTTTTAATAGATGTTCTACTTCACCTTATAAATATATGCAATCTATTTTTCTATGGCCGTGATTTATTGTGGAATTCACACCATTGATCGAGGTTCCTCCTGTTAGGATTAGAACGCATTTCTTTCGGCCATTTAACTTTGTCTCCCATACTTCTCAGTATTGAGACGAGCTCAGTGCTGCTTACATTAAAGTTATGGTGTCCAATTCGGGTAATATCCCGGAATTGTTCATCTCGATCTCTCCTGGATATAGATGAGGATGAGTTTGTATCTCTTCCCGAAGGTCTTGCATTTTCGAACCTGGGACGTAGGTCACGTCTCGAGGGTCCTAAGTAAGGATCATACCTATTTTTACCTGACTTTTTCTCTCATTCTGGGATATTCTTCATCTTTTGATCGTGTAATTACATCTTCTTCAACCCTTAGTTTAGTACCGTACCTGTTGTACACATCATTCCATGTCATGGCTGGGAATTCTCTTAGACTCTCTTTGAGTCGTCTCGTGGCTTCTGAACTTTTCTCGTTCAAGTTACTTGTGAATGCCATGGCTGCCCAGTTGTCAGGCACCCTTGGTAGTTGCATTCTTTCCCATTGGAATCTATCTACAAACTCACGGAGCAATTCCTTGTCTCCTTGGTTTATCTTGAATATATATTCCATTAGTTTTTCAATTTTTTGTGCACCAGAATGTGCTTTTATAAACGAATCTGCAAGTTGAGCAAAAGAATTTATAGAGTTTTCAGGGAGAAGAGAATACCATGTTAAGGCTCCTTTCGTGAGTGTTTCTCCGAATTTTTTAACAAGAACTGATTCTATTTCCTCTTTTGTTAAATCATTGCCTTTTACTCCAGTGGTGAAAGCAGTCACGTGATCATGTGGGTCGGTTGTTCCATCGTATTTGGGGATATCAGGCATTCTAAACTTCTTGGGTATAAGTAACGGGGCTGCACTTGGCTTCCAAGATTGTTGAGAATACCTATCCACATCGATTCCTTTGATAATAGGCGGAACACCAGGGATTTGCTCGATGCGATTGTTTTGTTCTTTCATTTGCTTATGCATGGTTAATAATAAATTTTGTAATTCTGAATTACTAGTCGTACATGGTCGTGTTTCAAGAAGTGTATTGAGAGTTGTATCCCTGGTTGAATTTGTTAACCCCGCTTGCAAATCTTCTACTATAATTGTATTATTTGGAGGCAGTGTTGGTGGTACTGGAGGTACTTGTGGTAATCCTCTTGCAAATTCTCGCAAACCCTGCCCCACGTATACAGCAATCATTTGCCTTATTTGATCTGGTTCCACTGGTGGTTCGTTATTGTTACGATTGTCAGCTCTTTCAGGAGATGGTTCTCTCGAAGCTCGTGGAGTTCCTCGAGGAGGAGTTGAAACTGGGGTTTCATCTCTTTGCTGGTTGTTATCGTCATTATTGTTGACGTTGTTGTTGTTGGAATTCGACATGATTTTAAGGATATCGATTGGTAGCGAAAACGATGATTATCAGATTCCCGGTAAGGGAACCAATTTGTTTAACCAAAAAATAAGATCCTTTGATCAAAGCTATATTAGGATAAACTCGGGTTACTGATAATCAAAAAAGAGAATGGAATAAGTAAAAGAACAATAGATTGATTGTAATATGAGAAGTACAATAGTTAGTATTCGAGAGCTCCCTCAGTTTGTTACCCCTTCTTCTCTTTTATAGGGAGATTCTCCTAGTACAATGTTTGGATTCCAATAATGATGGCTCATTAATGACTAATTAATACATTAATGAGGCGTTATAATGGTGAATCGTAACTGTTATTTTAGGATTTACGTAACGTATATAATATTAACTGCTGATCTTTGAATCTGTCCATTATTGTGTCTAGATTCGTCATGACCGTGGCTCTTCTTCTTCATTTGGTTTCCCGTGGCTGAGATACTCATGATTGATAAACCAATTCCATGCTTGTTGAGTTAATCTTGTTCCTGCTCACTGCTTTGTCTGTATTTATTTCAGCCGTACCTCTTTCTCATGACTATTATATGAAAAAGTATGTTAACTGTATCTCTTTTGTCTCGTGCCTCCGTGTATCTTTTCCTTCACGTGTGTTGTTTTCTTTGGACCACATAATTGGCTGAGTCATCCAGATTCTGACTACGTGTAAAGCTATTTTTTACCAATACAGTGTTCTTGGGATATTCTACACATAGCAAAGCTTATAAAATATATAATAAAAATACTATGTGTGTAGAAGAAAGTGTACATGTTGTCTTTGATGAAACTAACACTTTATCTGAGAGACAGGAACTAGAAGATGAGGAGCTTGTACTGGTGAGGAGCAATGACTACATTGAAGCACCTATGGGAGATAGAACAGGTGATGGAAAAGGTCCAACAACCCCACGCAACTCGGCAGGGGGAATCTCTCATGAAAATACTAGTCTTGATCTTGTTCCACTGCAACAAGACAACTTGGAACAATCCAGAAGTGAACAACTGGCTCTCAAACCACACAGATATCAAAGTTCTCACCCTCTTGAGAACATCATAACAGACCTGAGATCTTGAATCAAAACTAGATCCTCCTTGAAAAATCTATGTGCGTTTGATGCATTTCTATCCATGATTGTACCAAAGAACATTGCTGAAGCCCTGAAAGATGCTGACTAGGTAACTTCTATGCAAGAGGAGATGAATCAATTTGAAAGAAGTCAAGTATGGCACTTGGTACCCAGACCATGGACAGATCAATAATTGGCACCAAGTGGGTCTTCAGGAATAAACTCGATGAGGATGGAACTGTATAGAAACAAAGAAAGACTGGTTGTTCAAGGTTACAGCCAAGAAGAGGGAATTGATTATGATGAGACATTTGCTCTTGTGGCAAGATTAGAGGCAATCAAACATCTTATAGCATTTGCTGCACACATGGAATTCACTTTGCATCAGATGGATGTAAAAAGTGTTTTTCTAAATGGCTATTTGAATGAAGAAGTATTTGTAAGACAACCTCCTGATTTTGAAAGCAAAGAATCACCTGATCATGTATATAAACTTGAAAAGGCTCTCTATGGTCTCAAGCAAGCTCCTAGAGCCTGGTACGAGAGATTGTCAAAATTCCTGCTGTAACATGGGTACAAACGAGGCAAAATAGACAGTACTTTGTTCTTCAAGGAAAAGAGATAAGATCTTCTGATTGTACAAATTTATGTTGATGATATCATATTTGGGGTAACAACTGAGAAGCTCAGCAAGGNATTCATCCGTTGATCAGAAGATGTACAGAGGCATGATTGGATCTCTACTATATCTTACTGCAAGTAGACCTGATATTGTGTTCAATGTGGGACTATGTGCTAGGTTTCAAGCCAATCCAAAGGAGTCCCATCTCACTGCAGTGAAGAGAATCTTGAGATATTTGAAGGGCACTACTGACTTGTGCCTTTCGTATCCTAAAGGTAGTAATTTTGACCTTGTAGGATATGCTGATGCTGATTATGTAGGTTTCCTGGTTGACATGAAAAGTACTTCAGGTATGGCTCACCTTTTGGGCTCATGCCTTGTATCTTGGGCTTCCAAGAAACAAAATTTAGTAGCCTTGTCTACTGCTGAGGCTGAATATGTGGTTGCAGCCTTTTGCTGTGCTCAGTTGCTGTGGATTAAGCAACAACTCCTGGACTTTGGTATAGATGTGGGATGCATTCCTATTTATTGTGATAACACTAGTGCAATTAGTATGACTAAGAACCCGGTTCATCACAAGAGAACTAAGCACATAGATGTTAGGCACCATTTCCTGAGAGATAATTATGAGAAGGGGATGATCTCAATTGAATTTTGTGCCACTGATCATCAAATTGCTGATATATTTACCAATCATTGAGTAGGGAGCATTATGAGAGAAACAGACTTGAATTAGGGATGATTAAGATCATCTATTGAAAAAAAA
>ML253223.1:15331-30480 GCA_005239495.1 Nicotiana undulata
CTTTTATGGTTCAGTTCAAATTCTTGTACTTACCCAAAATGAACCAGTTTCAAGAAGATCTGTCTCATTAAATTAGCCTAGTTTTAGGGGGAAAGAAACGGTCTAATGAATGTCAAATCACTGACAGTCCTTAATCGATTAGTATCCTACTTGTGTTAATACTCGTCTGTTACAATTACCCCAGCCACAAGTTATAAATAGGCCATCATTACCAATAGTGAATAAAGCTATAGATGAACCCTGTTCAAGTCATTCAACATTCAAATCTCCACTGTCTTTTGCCCTTTCTTCTTTTTCTCTCAAAAATTAAAAATGTCGTTTGCTTTATCCGATTCTCAAAATTGTAACTACGATGAAGGAGTATATGAGTCTGATTCCCCACAGGTATACAGTTCTGAATCCTTTGAGACACCTGAAACCCCTGAATACCATGAGGCTCTTAGAACTACACCAAACCCTATTCCAGCCCCAAAACCCCATCGTGTCAAGGTTCTTGCACNATTGTTACAGGCTGAAGAAGAATCCAAACCTGATTCATCCAGTGAATCATTTAAATCAGCACAAGAGGACGATGCACCTGGTTCGTCAAGTGCTGAGAAAGGTAATACTGATGTTACCTCTGTGTTAAATTCTGAAAATAGATTTGTGCTGGTTGGGTCTGTGGTGGATGTGGAAGTGCCAAGAAGGCCAAGAAAAACTGGGAAAATTAGTGAGAATGAGGGAGATGCATGTGTGAGGGGTTTTGGGAAGGATGGTTCCATACTCAGTATTTGTGGCCCCATTCCTGATAATCTTGAAGATGATGTCGTAGTTTTAGGGGGAACTAATGAAGTCGAGGATGCTGCTGCTGGATTAGAACAGCTTATGAAGGAGATAGATGATCGTGTTTCTTATGGGGAAGAAGCCTTGGCTGAGAGACTTAAGAAACTGGGGGACTCATACAACCCCAAGAAGAGAAGGACTCCCAAGTCCATCAAGTCTAAGGCCTCAAAGAAAAGGAAAACTGATGAGTCTGTTGGTGTGCCTGTTCCAAGGGTATGAGCTACAAGAAATAATGTTCATGAAGAAGAGGAAAATATGGGAAAAGCTCTTCAAGAGATCAAAAGAAAGAGAGCTGAGAAAGGGAAAGAGAAAGTATGGGAGCCTGTTGAGGCTATTGCTGTTGATGAGATGTTGGACCTGGTCCAACAGAATGAAGAGTTTACTCCAGTGGTGGTCAAGACACCCAAGGCAAAATTGACTAAGACTTCCTCAAAGAAGTCAGCACCTATGTCTGCTACCACCTTGGGTACATCTACAAGGACGCGGTCCAAGGTAAAGTCGAAGAAGAAAGTTCAGATTGTTGAAAAAGATAATGATCCTGATTGGAGTGGAGATGATGAGAAGGAGGTTGGAGAAGTGTCAATGGACAGAGATTCCATGTTTGGAAAGCGACATATTTTGAAGGGAAAATTTCTGAAAGACCTGGAGGAGCCAAGTATGAGGTACTTAGTGGATTTTCTGGCAGCTCAAGGCTGGAAGGACATGGTCCTTCGCTTGGAGGGAAGGCTAGTAAGAAATGAAGTAGTGGAATTCATGGGGAATGCAACTGTGATTGGAGGAAGGGTTACATCGTTGGTCAGGGGAGTTGAAGTCTCTTTTGATGCACAAGAAAAGGGAGTCATTCTAGACATTCCATCTGAGGGATATGATGATTATACAAGGCAGAGATGGCCTTGCTTAGATGGTATGGCCTCAGCACTTACCATCACCATATTCTTTTGTGATAATGAAGAAGAGCCTGAGCCCAGGGCAGTGTACAAAAGCGAGAAGAAGCCTGAACACAAGTTGTTCTTTGAGTTTGTGATTAAATTTCTGCTTCCAAGACAAGAGCGCATGCACATTGCAAACTATATGGATCTAACGCTCATGAAATGCCTATATAGAGGCAAGCAGATCAATTGGCCATCTTTGATCATCCAGCTTTTGGACAGGGTGGTAAATGGCACCAATGCCCATGCGATTCCTTATGGATTTATACTTACTGCAGTTCTAGGTCATTTTGGAGTTCTCACAAAGAAGGCTGAAATGGCTACTGCTAAGGATTTCTTTGGGAAGGACACTTTGTTGTCTTGTGATTACACTGTCAGTGCCCCGGCAGATGAACCTGGTTCATCTCGGAAGCAACCGGTCAACAGCAAGGTCCGTACTCTGGTGCAAGAAAGTGAGCAAAAGGATATGGAGATCCTTCGCTTGAAGACTCGCTTAGTTGAGGTAGAAGGTGAGTGTAATGCTCTCAAAGATGAATAGCCAAGGAGAAGGAGAAAAATGACGGTGTCTTACACCAAATGTTGTCTCTTCTCCAAACCAAGAGTCCTGCCTCGTTTTCACCACCCCAAACTTAGGAATTTCAAGAACTACCCCCTCCTATCCTTTCAAGTGCCCAATTCGGGACTGTGTTTAGTTGTTTGTTTCAGTTTTTTAATTCTGTCGTACTCATGTTTTGATTGTCTTTGTTTTAATCTGTTTTGGTGTTGATCAACCATGTTAGTTAAATGAAAGCTTGGTGTTTTGACAAATGTCTCTATTTATGATTTAGCTTACATTTTTGGTTTCTTGTATTGATTAATCATGTATGCACCTCCAGTTGCCTAAATTGGCCATGAGTAAGAATTAATTACTGGTAAGTATCATTTTGCAACTTTTCGATGATGTCAACAGGGGGAAGGTGTGCTCCAGTTATTGTTTCAATTTTTGAAAGTTGTTGAAGTGATATTTATAACCTAATGAACCTGGTTCTTGATGATTACTGCTCATAGGATAAATGCACAGAGCTTGTCATCATCAAAAAGGGAGAATTTGTTGGCCCATATCGCTGAATGAGTTTTGAAGATTGACAACAGATGTCCAGTTGAACCAGGTCCATCATAGCACACACTTTTGTATGAAGCAGTTGGATCGCAAATCGTTAAGTCTAGGAGATATTAGTGTTTGATAAGTATCAAAGAACTAAGAGAATGTCTCCTAATACGAAAAGGTTGCAAATTGATAGAGAAGAAAGAAGTTGATTTCAACTAGGACAGGAATAGAGGAAGGAAGTTGAGTTACAATCAAACTTGTCTACCAAGGAAGAGTTGGATCAGAATTGTATCATGGACTCAACAAACGGCCTCTATAAATAATCAAAGTATTACTGCTGAAAGAAGTGACGCACAAGTGCAAAAGTGAATCAAGTTCTGAAGCAAAAGTTCCAGAGGTTTTGCAAGCAGAATTGTTGTGCGATACAAAGGCTACAGTTCAACTAGAAGGAACAGTTTCATTGTCTGTATATCGAGTCTAGTTGATTGTAGTAGGAGTTTAAATATTGTATCTTATCAGCTTTATTAGAAGCAAATTGTAATAGGTACAAATTGATCAAGTTAGAGTTAGCTTGAATTCTGTAGAAATTAGCTAGAGGTTGGTTGATAGAAAGAGGATTAGAGTTAGTCCTAGGATTACAAAAGAGTTTATTTTGTAAGTCCGTTTTGGCTCAGTGTTTAGTGAAGAGTTTGATCAAATCCTACTAAGGAGTAGGTCGTGGTTTTTTCACCTTTTGAGCCAGGTGTTTTCCACTTAAAAATTCCTGTGTCTTTACTATTACTGCCTAATTATTCCGCAAATTGTAGTTAGTAGTAGACTAAGAAGAACCAGGTTCTTCTTATTAGACAGCACTTGAAAAATAGGTACTGCACAATTAACTTATAATATTGTGTAGTATTGGAGTCTAAAATAACAAAAACCCATGAAAAATCTCCCAAAGCCGAGGTCTATAACTCAAAATATGTTGAAAATATCAAACCCATGACATATATGTGATTCTGCCCAGCACTCTCGCATTTGCGAACAGAAAGCCGCATCTGCGGCCTCGCATTTGCGAGCAAAGTTCACATTTGCGAACACAGTTTACCAGGACTCTATAATCGCAGAAGCGACCAGCCTCACCAGAAGAGGAGCCAAACCTGCGCTCCAAAATGTCGCAGGTGCGAAGCATCAGAACTAGACTTGTCCCAAAAAATGAAAATGATCTGAAGCTCGTCCGAAACACACACGGGGCCCCGGGACTCCGTCCAAGCATACCAACAAGTTCCATAACATGACATGGACCTACTCGAGACCTCAAATCACATCAAACAACGTCGGAACTACGAATTGCACCTCGATTCGAACTTATGAAATTCCAAATCTTCCAACTTCCAAAACTCGTGCCGAAACATATCAAATCAACCCGGATTAACGTCAACATTGGCATGCATGTCTCAAATGACATAATGGAGCTAATTCAACTCTTGGAATCAAAATCCGAGCCAGATATCGATAAATTCGACTCTCAGTCAAACCTCTCAACCTTCAAAAACATCATCTTTCAAATTTTTGCCGAAATGCTTCAATTTACTATACCGACCTCCAAATCCAAATCAGGACACACGCGTAAGTCCAAAATCACCCTACGGAGCTATTGGAATCATCAAAATGCCATTTCAGAGTCGTCTATATAAAAGTCAAATTTTGGTCGACTCTTAGTGCTTAAGCTTCAAAAACAAGAATCCTTCTTCCAAATTGACCCCGAATCATCCGAAAACTGAATTCGGCCACACACGCAAGCCACAACACATAATACAAAGCTACTCGAGACCTTATGCCACAGAATGAGATGCTAAGTTTCAAAATGACTGATGAGGACGTTACAGTCATAATTATATAACCATTTGTGAAATTTACCCATGATCCTTTTTTTTAACTTGTAAAGTACGGTAGTCTAACATTTAAAGTTTTACGCATTTAACTTTAACATAGTTAAATGATAATTAATACTTTTATTGGTTTAGTAGACATGCCATAAAAAATACCCAAAGAAGGAAATTTTTTTGTATTTGATCCCTCTGAGTGAGCCTTTTTCCTTTTTCTATTTCTTTGTGTGACCCACCTGATTATGTGTTTACCATAAAATTTGGATAACAATTAAATTTATATTATGATTTTAAGGATATGTGATATCACCCAATACTAATTGATAAATACGAAAGTAAATAACACAATTGAATTGTAAATAAATCAAACCAGTGTGCAAACAGAGCTTCAGCCCGAATTGAGGTACCCTCGAGGCGATAACAATATAGGAACAATTTAAATAGAATTGAGCGTATCATTACCCTTCCTTTTTTTTTGTTTAACTGTTATTAGAAGTCCATCATAATACAATAAAATAAGTTAAGAACTACCAATTAGAACTAAAATTAAAATAAGATTAAAAATGAAATAAAAAACTAAAACACGTTAAGCACTTGGGTTGTCTCCCAAGAAACACCGCATTTAAATCATAGCATGCCATCTATCAACTTCACCATTTTGCCTTCACTTCGAACTTATAAATTGGATTCTCAACTTTGCTTCAAGTTTGCGACAATGCTTCCACGGTGGTGATACAAATCCAAAAGAACCAAGTAAAAGATATCGTATTTTGTACTTTTTGGCCTTTAAATGTGGGATATCATTTTATCTTCTTGGCATGGTAAATTTCACAATATATGCACTTTGTTCTTCATTCTTTGACTCCTCCATAGGCTCGGATGGTTCCATTCCCATGTCACCATTCAAACACAAGCAAAAAATGTTTAGAATAAGGTCCATTTCGCTCCAACTCCAAATATTATCCTTGATGTCCACATCGTTACATGCAGCGGAGTCTTCAAAAATCATATTTTTCGCCTCCTAACTCTACTCTAATTTAATTTT
The DNA here is from genome assembly GCA_005239495.1 of Nicotiana undulata. Classification (NCBI taxonomy): domain Eukaryota; kingdom Viridiplantae; phylum Streptophyta; class Magnoliopsida; order Solanales; family Solanaceae; genus Nicotiana; species Nicotiana undulata. The sequence continues at coordinate 21,083 of ML253223.1, forward strand.
CTTAATATTGGCATCATCCTGAAAAATATAGTTGAATGTACAACTCTCAACTTTTAGCTCCTGAAATTGTCTTGTGAGTTTTTTCCCAGCTTTACAGAACTCATAAATAATTTGTTACGCATTACATGCATCAATCTTTGCACCTCCAAATCATGAATAGTGATGCCAAATCTATTGATCTCTTGCCTAAGCCCACCTCTTCCTTCTATTAAGTGTCTTTCCCATTTGTAATTTTCTCACGGAGATCCCTATACTCTTCTAATAATAGCCTGTATATATCCATAATATGAGCATTACGTTCCACGCCTTTCACTTTGTTGCTTCTATCAAAATCACAAGCATTATTAAAATCATCATAAGAAGGACCAGGGAAGGATAATAACACTTAGAAAAACTATTCCAATGGCTCTCACAAATATTGCAGGATTGAGATGGTGCACACAACCCATCGCTGGGTATATTTTTATAATATTGTCACATGTGAGATCCTTCACAATATGAACAAAATAAAAAATACAAGAATAATTACCAATCCGCCACGTCCCATTCCAAAATGTCATGTTAATAAAAGTAAAACAATATTAAACTAAACTAAAATTAAAAAAACTTGAATGGACAACAAGTGAAAATCTTATGCTTGGAGCATCTGATGCTTGAAGGAACAACTGATGGTTGTGGACAAACGAAGCATCCTCATTTCGGGACATGCTTGTCTACAGCTAAGCTTCTTCTACTCAAATTTTTCCAGAATTTCACGCCGGAACTGCAAGTCTCAAGGCTGATGCTCTGATACCATGATAAAATTAGCTAAATTTCAGCTGCACAAATATAGATCCATGAGATGCAAAGGATATTCTCTCGATGAAGTAAAGAGAAAGCTTCATAAGAACAAGAGGAAGCAGTTGTTTTCTTGATCTGAACTAGAGAGAACAAGTCCAACTTGTCTACTATATACCACATACGCGTGCAAGCTCATTAACAACTAACAACCCTCTAACAATGTTAACTAACGAACTCCCTAAGTTCTCTTTTTTAGCTAATTGCTTCTTTCCTAATATCTAGTATTTCAGTCCTGATCAAAATAGAAGTAGACGGGACAACTCCACGAATTCCTTCAATGCTCGGCTGATGAGTAGTTGATGGGGAACAGTTTCTTGTAGGCCTCTGTTAAAGCTATATTTGTGGTGCTATAACCACCATCTAGAATGAGGTTCAGACCACTCACATATTTAGAATCATCACTTGCCAAGTACAACACTGCCTTTGCCACCTCGTCTTCATCTAGTAAAGCTCCTTTCAGATTTCCTCCTCCTGCAAATAACTTGTCTGCCATTTTTCTGTTATCAATTCCAAGTGTGTTCAACGCCAGTGGTGTGCCAATTGTGTAAGGAGAAACACAGTTTACATTTATTCCATACTTCCCTAATTCGACCCCAACGTTCTTTGAGAGCCCCAGAATTGCATTCTTTGACGCCGTGTAGGTGTGTGAGACATCACCATACGTTGCTGTTGCAGCGCTCGCTGTGAAAACAATGGCCCCTCTTTTGGCTGGAATCATCACTCTAGCAGCATGTTTCGCGCAAAAGAATGCTCCAACAACGTTTACATCGAACAAATTCTTAATAATGTCATAATCAACCTCTAAGATGCTGGAAATTGGCTTACCCATTACACCTGCATTACTAAACATTATGTCGAGTTTACTGAACTTGGCAACTGTTGCATCCACTGCATTTTGGACATCCGATTCGATGGATACATTGCAATGGACAAAGATTGCTTCATTGATGCCAATCTCTTGTACTAAGGAAGTTCCAAGATTATCCTGAATGTCAGCAATTGTAACATTTGCACCATGTTGAACAAAAAGCCTAGCTGTGGCTGCTCCTATGCCACTGGCACCGCCAGTTATAAGTGCTACTTGACCTTCCAACCTGCAAAATCAAGTTGAAACAGAGATTGTTACTATTTTCTATGTGTAGGAAAGAAGAAGAAAAAAAAAAGAAGACAGAACAAAAACCTTCTGGCTATTGGGGTTTGAAGAGGAGAGATAGCCATCTTCTTAAGCTTAAGAGCTCTGTGTTTTTATATACAACTGCTTCAAAGGCTTTATATTTATATGAAAATAAGAGGCCAAAGTGGAATAAGTTGTATAATGTCTAGAAGACATGACAAAGTCAGAGCACCAAAATGCTGACTTGGAAGAGGTCTAATATTGAGGCTCCTCCTTGAATATTCAATCTAAGCTTCTAATTTCTAATGGTCCCTTTCATTTCGTGAGGAGCTTTTTTTTTTTAAATATTAATATATCCTCTTTCCTTCCTAACTAGTATATATTTTTACCTATAGTTGCCCGTGGCCGTTATCTTTTTAAAGACAGAAGTTGTGTAAGATAACCAAAATATTTTTGGAATGATATAAAGATGAAAAGAGTCTGACATCAACTTTATTAGGTGACCTTTTACAAGAATTTACAAATCAACGAGTAATTAACATGGACAGAAGACGAAAATATTACAATAGTTTCTTTAATATAAGTACAAGAGGCAAACTTCAATAACAAACAGGAGGCAGAAGGCGACTACACTCTCCCTGACCTTTAGGTCCATTTTCCAGTATAGAGTAAAATGCAAGAGAGGATCATACAAATTGAGACCAAGAACCCTCAGGCGACATCCTTTTCTTCTGTTTTGCTGGGAGAAGGCAACCAGACTCCTTGCATTTCGGCAACTTTGAAGGCTTTCTGCTTTCATTCCTCCACAGTTTTGCTGCCGCCTTCTTGAATCCACTTTTTGCATAAGTGACTAAAAGCGCAATGAGCTCACTGAAATTCAAAAGGTAAAGTTGTCAATAGTTAAGATATATACTCTCTTAGCTTTGTTTGGACCTGCAAACTGCCATTCATTTCAACTCAACGAGAAATTGTGCCTTGATTGTTCATCATTTGCAATGAGCAAAAGATATATTTTAATTCTACAGCTCCTTTAATTTAAATAAGGAATCTTCAACTTAAATGCATTATGTAGGTGAATTGTGCAGATTTGATCACTATTATCACGGTACTAAACGAATAACAGTAGTCTGCACTAGCTCAAAGGTGCATGAAGACGATCGTCAAAAAAACTTATACACCGATAGAGCTATTATTTTCTTTAACATCGATGTTGCTTGGACCAACTTGAGCATACCGCGACAAATCTACCAGGCAACGTTATCCAACTCACTGGCATATGGAATACAATGACACTCCTAAAGGAAAGGCATCTCTGTGAACTACGTGCATGTTTAATGTCTATTAATCCAAGAAATTGATACGAAATATCCACACAGCAGACAGCTAAGTAAATATATTTATTCTTCACAACAAGGACAAAATCGAATAAGCAATCATAATATAAAGTTCTAAATGTTTTCCTGCTTTCTTCACGTTTAGATTCACAAAGCAGCAATGATTAGAGTAAATCCCACTAAACCCCCTTAACCTTTAATGGTTTGGAAACAATACTCCCTCCATCTTTTGGATAGAACCGATAACCCCCTTGAATTGCATTTTCCAATGAGTTTTAGAATTATATACAACTTTCCTTTTTTTTTTTTTCTTTTGTTAAAGGTTCAATAAACAAGTGATTTTAATAATTTTTACCATCATTTCATTTTTAAGCCCATTCCAATGAATAGCATGCTCTATCATCCATTGATGTTGATGCAGTAAAACACATGACTTAACAAGCAGAGGTGGACCTATGTGTATCCTTGAGGGTCATTGGAATCCGTAAACTTCAACAAAAATCTTGTATATGTATATGTGTATACATATACATATATACATAAAAGCCTTTAGGGAAGACTAGTTTAGCAGAATACCGGTGCCCCTCGCATTAAAATCCTAAGTCCGCGTCTGTTAACAAGGATCAGAAATGAACTTGAGAATTTGAGCTGCATCTCAGTGACAAATTGATGCATCAAGAACATATTTCTTTAAACCATTCAAGGAAAATTCTGGTGTTGTTAAGCTAAATTATGGTTCCACAGTATCATGCATGATCATTTAGTTCCCTTTTTTTCCTTAATCTCTGTAAATATCTTTCAGAATTCTCAAAGCATCAAAAGCAAATTTGACTGAATGTATACAGTGAATGCCTCTTAAAACAAAACGAAAAGCCAAATATGTTTACAAACTTTTCTTCATAGCCTTCTTCATGGGATCAGGTACTGTCTTAAGAGAGGTCAAGCAAAAACAACTTTTCTTTAGATCATTGCAAAGAATTATTTTGTTTGTTGCATTCCTGTGTTATACATGATTTTGCATTCGGATCAAATGTTCCTTTGCTGAGGTAGACTATTAGATATGTATGCATTCTTTCAAAGTACCAGATCATATGTTTTGTTTATTGAATCTCCAAGCAAAAAGAAAAAAGAAGACTGTTTAAATTCAAAAACTCGCCAGAAAATAATAATCAAGGGGATTATCGGTCCATTCAAAAGGTGGAGGGGTTTTGTTTCCCAACTATTAAATGCTGGGGGGTTAATTGGAATTTAATCCAATGGTTATACTGGCTTTGATGGATAAACCTTTTTCTATGATAAGGTAAGGTAATGTCTTAGATGGCCTTGCTTACAACAATCACCTACCTGGTGAAGCTCTTAATATTTTATGGGGGTTGGGGAGGGAGTGGAGAGGAGGGTGCGGACAAAACAAAAAAAGAAAAATCTAACAACTCATCAGAAATAAGTGACACGCTAATCTCAAACCTTTTGACTCTGCCACGCTAATCTCAAACCAATTGGGTGGAAAATGAGTTCATGAGGAAAATGTTCCAAAACATTTAAGCCAACCAACATGGGAAAATTAGAAAATATTTTCCTTTATACCAAACACACTTTTAATGCATACGTCGTTTTACATTCCCCAAAAAATAGACTTGGAGAGATTGGAAATTGTACTAGTCCAAGAGCAGAGAAGGAAACAAGAATGGAATAATGCAGATTTGCTTCGAGGTCTCTCTAGCAAACATCTAACTGCACCTTATCACCCACAAAAGTAATCTAATAGCAATACTCACCCATGATCAACATATTATGCCGAAAACTGTTAGTGAGAAATCATCACCTCATGGTGCTTTATGTCTTTTACTCCAAAATGCTAATCCTTTTGGAAGTTATCTTCTTTAGAACCTTTAAGGGGGGATCATGATACATGGAGTTTCTACCAGTATAATTATCAGAAGTGACAAACCCGCCAAATAGGGAAACCTAATATCAAAATAAGTTCAAACAAAACGGAAAGCTGTACTTACATTGGCGAGCAAGGAGAGCGACCACCATTCATGTAGTAGATAAACAAGTACGCATCATAGTGCTGGCCGTTAATAAAATAAAAGCCAGGCAACCTCCTTATACACTGAAAGGACATCTTCTTATATACATATATGGCTGGGTTGTTGTACGAGATCACGTGTAGGTAAACTGCTCGACAAGTTGGGATTGTTGAGGCATATTTTATTACCTCGTGAATTAGAGAGCTCGCTGAAACCAAAAACCATAGCAATACTTGGTAAATCCTGATTGAAGGATAGAATTACAAAATAGAGTACATACGCAAGAACCAAGGGCGCACCTATTCCAAGATTTCTATAACCTTCTGCAACTCCCAGTGTTAGGATGTAAAGCAGTGTGTGGTTCGACCTAGCAGAGTCATATCTGACAAAATCTTCTATCTATAGATAAGGGTGATTCAAAATTAACAACAGTCCATAAGAAAGAATTACTTGTAAAATAGCAAAAGACGTACCTCACTGTCTTTTGCTAGAACGATCCGGGCAGTCACAAATCCAATAAGTTCGTCATCTTGATCATTGAGCCGATTGCAATAAACAGCTCCCCAGGAAACAATATCCCGGCCATTAACGACATTTTGAAAGAACTCAGATTCATATCTAAATACCAAAAGAGGGGCTAACAATAAATACAGATCTAACTAATAACCAACTTCACTTTGGTAAACGAATAAAGAATTTTTTTAGGGACTTCACATGTCATTTATCTAACATCAAATAGTGAAAGTGACGAAAATAGAAGGGATCATCTGACCTGATGGGGAACATATCCCCATGGAGTTTCTCCAGTACTTCCAGATCAGAAGGTCGTATAGGCCTAAATTGTATGTTCGCGTTGTGGGAGAATTTGAGGTTCAGCATTGAAAGAAATGGCATCAATCCCCAGGCAAAGACTTGGTGTATTTGAGAATTCGTATGAGGAGTGCTATCTCCATGTATGCAATATCAAATGCAATGACCATGCAGTCTCGGCAAGGCCGGAGTTCATTTCTTGCTCTTCATCAATTCTTTCTTACATATCAAGCGGTTAAAAAAAACAAGCTTCACGGGGAAGTCATCTTAAAGAGTGCGCTTGCGGCTTTCGTTTGAGCTCCAGCAACTTTCAGCAATGCAAAGATATCTACTGCTGATTAGAAAGAGGAGGCCAACATGAATAAGTTCCCAAAGATGCACACTGGTGTCATCTATGAGCAGAAGAACTTTTATCCAAATTTCTAATATGAAAAGTGGATTTATGATAATAAAAAAAGAACACTTGTACACTAGGATACAAGTTGTCAAAATTACAAGTGAAAATCAACATTGCGTACACTTATTTCTCAAAGCATAAGAACATGATCTACAACTTGTGCAACACCAAAAATATTCAAATTTAAATGGTGCAAGCGTACATCTATATTAAATGCTGAAATGAACATATTTACGAGTTGGGAGTCCGTCGAAATAATTGATGACAAACTTTAAGACTATTTGAGCTTCCAACCTTCATACTAGACAGTAACGATAGGAGTCAGCGCGAAGCTCTAAGTATCTACATACCTTGCAAATTTCAGAATCTAATCTTCTTGCAATTATCCGGATATTAGTTTTAAGCAATAAACAAATAGCAGGAAATAAGAGTTCCAACAGAGGCTAATTAAAGATTTAATTCTGATGGGTTCAAATGTTTATGTTGTCACCACTAAATCTATAGAAAATTTGCAATTAAGGGTTCAAAAGTAATTTCTCCGGTTTGTGTGCAATTGAAGCCGTTTCCCAGAGGGGCTTTAACTTGTGGACACCCAAATCTTCAATTTATGGAAATGTCAATGAGTCATATACTAAGCTTTAGCTAATTTTGCAAACGAAACGAATACAACCAATTGAGCTGGAGAAAAAAGGAAATAACAGAAACTAACATAACGAGATATGAGATATGATCATTCTAAGCAAGAGAAGAGAAACCGACCCAGATAGGAGACATTAACAGAAACAAGTAATAGTGTTAGATGAGCAACAATTACCTCTTCGTTGTGTGTGATCAAAGCGATGAGGGATCAATTGCAGATCAGTAATTTTTAGCAAATATTATTACAGAAAACAGATTCTTTTCTTTTCATGGCGGGGAAATACGTGGAATCCAATTCTTTGTAATTTCGTCACACTTCCTTCTACTTTCTTCCTGGCAACCCAACCTGCAGTCTCAGAATTACTGTATTGCCCCTCCACCCCTTAATTTTAAGATTTTATTTTTGGCTTAATGGCTTCCTGGCCACTTAAACTTGTACCGGTTTATAAAGCCGATACATGAACTTATATTTTTCCCATTTGGACACTTCAACTTGACAGACTGAATAAATAAACACTTTCTATTGAACGTGCTCGCCAATCGCTCTGACACGAATGTCATATCACATGTTTGGTTTCATTATATGACATGTGGATTTGTGGGTCATATTTTTTTTTTTTAAATTGACGTTACATTATACAAAATTTATAACATTATCATCTCCTAACATAAAAATAGGATCACAATTTTTACCTTCAAGAAGCCATTAGTATCAGTAGCTAAAGCTTGCAAAGCTATATGTGCTTCACTCAACTGAAGGTCAGCCTTGCTAGCAACATCCCAACTTCCACCCTCCTTTCCAATGATTCAATTTCATCCATAGCTCTCTTCCGTACATCCCACCGCAGTTGATCACTCTCCAATAAACGTCTACTGTAACTAAGTATCATCTTTTCCCTCAAAGACCCGTGAGTTTTTTTGTTATATCTTAAAGACCCATGATTGTTATTTAATAAGTTGAAAGACTCATTAGTTTTAATGATAAATTTGAATGATCCAGAATTAAAAGATTGAACCTTTAATTGTTTCACCGTGAAGAAGCTTTTGGAATAAATGGTTGTCATTTTAATAGAAGCTTGCTTTTGTGATCAATATTTCGCCTTTGAAAAATGAGAATTTTGTGAGTTTCTTTGTTCTTTTTTGTGCCCATTTGTGGAACTTGGAATTTGTTTGGTGAAAATTTCAAAGCTATTTGCTCGGCTGACCACTTTGCAGCGAATAAAAGAAAAGATTATTGAATGGGAAAGAGAAAGGGAAAAAGAAACGGGGTAGGGGAGGAAAAGTAGGATGGAAAATAAAAAAAAATACAGAATGGGGATGGGAGTTCGATTGGGAAGATTAGAGAGGTGGGAGGGGAGGGGAAGGGGAGAGAGAAAGTCCTTTTTTTCTTTTTCTTCTTTCTTTCTTATTTATATTTTATTTTATTTTTAATATTTTTTAAAATAAAAATAGAACTATTCACGCGCCTTGACAGCGTGATTTGCACACAATTTACCTATGTCAGATGTGCCACTTCCACATAGGCTTGGTCAATGGTCAAATGTGTTTATTAATATTCACTCTGTCAAGTTAAAGTGTTCAAATGGAAAAACTATAAGTTCATGTATCCGCTTTACAAATCGATACAAGTTTAAGTGGCCAAGAAGTTATTACGCCTTTATTTTATTTACTGAATGTTGTGATATTGGTTTGAAATGAGAATTTATTGGCCGCACATGACCCTGCCACCATCTCTTGGCTAAACCGGTCATCTGAAACACTACAAAGTCCTTTATTAGACTCAATAATATCCATGCTGCTTAATACCTCGTAGCAATGGTCCAAATAATCTTGTGGCTTCTCAGAAGGTGCACCACTGAAGTGAATAGGGAAGAGCTTTGTGAACTTATCCAACCTCATCAATTCCTTAAATGACATCGCGGGCCTCTCCCGGTCTATGCAGCAACAATAAGTTGAACTACCCCAACTGGCGGAACTGTTGAAGTCTTATATATGGGTGTCATCTTCTCCGGAATATGAGTAGCGGGAGTCTGTGCTCCTCCACTAGCTTGAGAGACAGCTGGTGCCACCGGAAATGCACTAGTCTGGATCACACTCTCCATAAGGCCCACTAATCGGACTAGAGTGTCATGAAGCACAGGAGTAACAATAAATCCCCCCCCCCCCCCCCCCCCGCGACGGGGCCCGGATGGGGCTGCTTTCGCGTGCGTTTCCCCCTCCGCGTAAATTTTTGG
>ML253223.1:30486-68913 GCA_005239495.1 Nicotiana undulata
AAAAAAAAACCCCCCCCCCCCCCCGGGACCTGAGCGGGTCCGATTGGTGCAGTCTGAGCTGCGATTTCCTCCTCGTGATAAATTTGAGGCTCCACAGTGGGTGCTGCTTCACGAGATCTAGGCTTAGCTCAGCCTTTACCTCGGTCTCTGCCCCTGGTTGTGGCTGTAACAGGGGGTTGTGGCTCCTACCCAACTGTAGATCATGTGCATGTTCTCACCATCTGCGAGAAGCAAAAATGAATTATTCAAACATCAATGATAGAATAAAATTGCATGATAGGGAAAGAAAGAAGTGAAATTATTCTAAGCTACATAGCTGCTGAAGACAAGTACAAACGTCTTCGTACCGATCCTCCAGACTCCACTAAGATCGCTCATGACTCGTGACACCTAAGAAACTTAGTGCTCTGATACCAACTTGTCACGATCCGGAATACCCAACCTCGAGACCATGACTGCGCCTAATATCCATTTGCTAGGCAAGCGGACGTTAATAAAGTATTTAACCAATTTTTAACAATTACTATAAAGTAAAGACATTTAACAAAAATAAACTCATAACTTAACACAGTGAGAATAAAAGTAACGCAATGCTAACTACTCCCAGAAATCAGGAGTGTTACATCATGTACTTTTGAACGTTGGATTAATCGTAAGATAATTCATATAAATTCAAGGACATGATTATTTTTGAGGTTATAAGTATTTATGATGTATATAACAAGTGATAAGTAAGTGTCATGAAGGTCAGAGGGTAAACAAACAAAGAAAATAAATTTCGCAAATGCGAAATCAGAGGCTTGTACCAGAACTAAAATACCAGCTGAGGTTTTCTAAGTCTAAACCACTCCGTAGCCTATCCGAAACTCACTCGAGCCCTCGGGGCACTAAACCAACTATGCACACAAGTCTAAAAATATCATACGAACTTGCTCGCGCAATCAAATTGCTAAAGTAACACTTAGAACTACGAATTTAGCATCAAATCAAGTAAAAATTTCAAGAAAAATTTGGAACTTCTATTTTCTCAACTGGATGCCCGAATCACGTCAAACCAACTTTGTTTCTCACCAAATTTAATATACAAGTCATAAATATGGTATTGCACCTATACCGGGGTTCGAAACCAAAATACAGACCTGATACCCAAAAAGTCAAACATTGGTCAAACATTTCAAAGTCATTAAGCCTTTGACTTTCAAATTTCTACAAAGTGTGACAACTCGGGATAGGGACTTCCGAATTTGATTCCGGGCATACGATCGAGTTCCAAATCATGATACGGACCCACCGAGACCATCAAAACACAAATTCGGGTCTGTTTGTTCAAAATGTTGACCGAAATCAACTCAATTAGATTTTAAGGCAGAAATTTCATATTTTCTCAGTTTTTTAACATAAAAGCTTTCCAAAAAGATGCTTGGACTATGCACAAAAATCAAGGAAGGATAAAATGAGGTGTTTAAGGCTTCATAGCGCGGAATTAGGTTCTAAAATATAAGATGACCTATCGGGTCATCACACCGAGCTACGACCGGTCAGGAAGTTACCATTGATCAGTTGGGTAGTCATGTTACGATATTGATAATAGGCCTAAAGAGAGGCATTAAATATATAAGTGTAATTAGTATGTATATAATGGCCCTCAGTGGCTTCAGAGGTTCAAGTTGATTCTTATATCTCTCTCATTAATGTTGACTATGTTTTAGTTCTGCGTTACATACTTGGTACATTATTCGTACTAACTTTCGTTTTGTTGTGGACGCTGCATTCAGGCCTACAATTATAGGTAATCAGTTTGACGAGCCCTCATAGTAGACGAGGTTAGCATTCAACGAAGGATCGGTAAGACTCCACTTCATTCGGAGTGCAGCCGAGTCTATAAGTCATCGTGTCAGAGTTTTGCTACAGACTTATAGGTAGGCCGAGGCCCTGTCCCGTTTGATGTCGAATACTCTTAGAGGCTTTGTAGACATAATTTCATTTTGTATAGTATGTCATAGGCCTTGACAGCCCATATGTATTCGTGTTTTAAGTACGATGGATCGCTGTTATGGCATTTTTCCACATAGAGTTATGCATTACGAGTTCTGGCCATGTTGGCCCATAATGGTCACAAAAAGAATGAGTTTAGCTAACTCGGCCTATGTATGTTCTAGTTTTGGTCGAACGATCATGAGTTACAAAGTGGTTCGCTCAGGCCAACACGACACTGGGTGCCAGCCACGTCCCCCAGGTTTGGGGCGTGACACAGTGGTATCAGAGCAGGTTGTGTCCTACGTAGTCTACAAAGCCGTGCCTAGTGGAGTCTAACTTATGGGTGTGTTGCGCGCACATTTATAATTGATAGACTATAGGGCATTTAGGAAATGATACCCTTCTTTTGTTTCCAGATCGTGCTATAGAGCTGAGTCGTAAGAATTCAGTATGAAACTTCCGACGGATTTTGTATGTGATAACTAGGGATTTTACCTTGTTCTATACTCTAACTGATTAAGTTTTGGACACATTTGTACATAAAATAGCCCCAAAATCTTACAGGTTGTGCTTGTTGCAGGATTGAGCCAAAAATGATGACAAACAGTCAGAAACTTGCTCAAAAAGGGAGTGAATCTTGAACAAGTACTAAGAACAACAAAAAGGCTACCTCAAGTGACCACCGCAACCGCGATCCAATCTTCACGGTCTGCGGTGGTAAAGTTCAGAGAAGCCATTTCAAGGCCAAGTCCACCGCAGTCGCGGTTCAATCTTCGCGGGCCGTGGTGGTGAAGTTCAGAGAGGTGTTTTGAAGGCTAAAGTCCACCGTGGCCACGGTCCAATCTTCGCGGTCCACGGTGGTGAGGTTCAGAGGACAGGATTTTGAAGGCAAAGGGCACCGCGAACCGCGATCCATTTTACACGGTCCGCGGTCAAGAAAACTCAACAGCTGAAGCCAAAGCAGTCCACCGCGGACCGCGGTCCACGGTAAGCCCGCAGGGGTATTTTGTCCGGAATTTTGGTGGAGTATAAATAGCTTCTTTTGTATTTTTTTTAGGGTACGCTGAGTATAAACAGCAGTAGGCAACTCGTGAATAGTCTATTTTCATCTTCTGTTGCAATTTTAGCTTCATTTCAACACTGAATCTTCTTATTTTATTTTATAAATTAATCATATGGGTTTGGTTTCATCTATTTCTGTGATTTCTTCATTGATCATGAGTAGCTAAACCCATTATCTTGGGTTGTGGCTCAACCCTAGTGTGGGTAATTAATGGGTTCTCTAAATTAGGGCTTAGATGTTTATGTGTGATGGATATTTGGGTTGATTTTTAGTTTTATTGTTAAAATTGGTGGTTGCAAACACCAATTGGTGTTCAATTGACTTGGTTCCTTCTTGAGAAAGAGGACTTGAGTCTAGGAAATCAACCCAACAAGGAATTGGATGAAATCATGAGAATTGATAATCCTAATTAACGGGTTAAACCTCGAGAGAGTAAAACCCTACTTGAGCCTATATTGCTTGTGCACATTTGACACCCACTTGACATTGAGAAAGGCAATTAGGCATAGCCACTCAAACTACCGAGAGATATAGAGTGGGTAACTTTGGAGCATTTGGCTATATCATAATTTCCCCGACTAACATCTGTTGATACCCAATTTTTCCTCAAATTATTTTCAAACTTGCATATAAGCTTTCAAAATTACTCTTTGTAATAATGAGTATTTTTCCTTATTTTTCCATATTTTGTTAAATTATTTTCATGCTTATTTTTAATATTTTCATATTTAAATCATTCATAAACTATGGTATAAATAATTTTAAAATATTTCCCAGCTCAGGATATCGTTTATAATCATTTCCTAGCTTTAAAATTCAATTACATCACAAACTAGCCAATTGGGTGCCATTTAAGTTCAATTGCATCAATTTTACAAATGTGGCCCAATTAAACATTTTGTGCTATGTTTATTCGAAACTCATACATTTTTGCACTTGATATTAGTTAATTACTGTAATTTTACCTATTTTTAACTTAATTTCATTTTATACGATTATTGGCTATTTTAGTTAATTAATTATCTATTTTTATTCGGGTATTTAACACTTAGCCATTCCTATTTAAATCCTAGCCACAATTACCCAACCCACCAGATTTCAAAATAACCGAGCCCAATCCCTAAAATCTACCCGGCCCAACCCCCACTCCATCTGAGCCGTTGATCACATGAGATCAACGGCCCAGATATTACCTTACCATAATTAACCCTCGAACGACCCCCCTGACCCCTCACTCTTCGAGACCGGTCTCTCTCTCTACTCGTCTCTTTCTCTCCTCCTTCTCTCTAGAACCTTCCCCGGTTCACCTTCTTCTCCGATGGAACTCAGCCCGTCTCCGGCCACCTCCAACCTCTCTCCTTTCGACCACCAACTGCCTTGATGCCTCCTTGCTCGGTTTACTTTGTCTTTAGGACCTCTGTTGGTCTTTACCAGGCCCAGACATCTACTGGGCTCCTGCTTTGGTGATTTTCCGGCCTTCTCCGGTGGGGTTTTGACACAACCATGCCACAATCACCACTACCTTCGAGCTTCACGGCAGGTTCTTCGGTCATCTCTGGTTCTCTTATGAAACCCTAACTTTTGAAATTTACAATTTTTTCTAGATCCGTAGTAGATATATACATATTATCAGTTCTTTCCATGTTTTCTTCAAAGATTTCTCAATCTCCTAAACGATTTCTCATCTTTTTTAAAACTAGGGTTTGAAACCCTTTTTCGAAACAATCCTCTTTTAATTTCTTAGCATTATTCTTGTGGTTTTTTACCGTGTTCTAACTTTATTTGAGCTTTTCCTCTTGTTTGACTCATTTGTTGTTAAAAATCCCGAATTTCTTGGTTCAATCTGTGAGTCTGAGTGTATTGGCCATCTATGTTTATCTGTTTAGCATGAGTGCTTTGCTTTTGTGGATACTCTGTGATCTTTGGTGTTATTTGCTATATGCTTATCACTAGGGTTCTTGACTATTCCTTTCTTTTACCCGTATCATGATTCGTACCATGTTCTGATTTCTGTCTATTATATGTTATTTGTGCTTATAATACTGTGAGTTGTTCTATTTTTGTCGAATCCCTAAACCTTTGTGATTGGTACTGCATTGATTTTTACGTGATGTTCTCTACTGATTCTTACTTTACCTAGGGTTTCCAATCTTCTACTGTCCTCTACTACTTGCTTAGGGTTTCCCTGATTTGGTGCTATTCATTGTCCAATGGACTCGATTACTTGTATTCTCTATTGACTCTATCGATTTCCCTCAGAGTTGTGATATCTTTTCTAAAAGCTGTAACTCGTATGTGTTTTCCTTAGAGTTGTTTACTGATTTCAAATTATTTCCCTTACTTATGTGATATGCTCCTTAATTATAATTGATTCCCCTGTGATTTTAGTCCCATACATGATTCCTGTGATTTATTTTTAGAATTAAATTGTATCCTACCTTATTTATGTGTTTAGACATGCTCAACACATATATTTTCCTTATGTGAAAACATGTACTTGACCTTATTACATACTATATTCTATACTACTCCTATTATGGTATAAACAACTTTTTTTAAGTGATCTTTTCCTTACTTAGCATAACTTATACCCGTTTGAATCATGAATCCCTAATTGAAGGGAGTCCAAACCTCTAATTGATTTAATTGATGTTGTTTTCTATAATTATGCCACTCTGCACTCGTTTCTAACATTATATATACACTCTATTCATTCCCCACGAAGGACATCAGATACTATTCTAAGCTCCCTCTTGTGCTAGACCTCTTGCTCTCTTTCTTTCTTTGTTCTACTACTGTTCTCTCTGCTCTTGTTTACTATTAGCCGGCTGTAAGCCAAGGCTAGCATTGTGCTCTCATTTTACTGTTGCATTCTTCTTTGACCTCTTATCACTGGTATGTCCTAGTTAATTTCTAAGTCTCAGACCAATGTGTTTACTACTGTTTCAGTTTGTCATACTCTTAAGTGTCTTCTACTTGTGCTTTTATTGTTCCCTATGCACTTAATTTCTGTTTTCTATCCATTAGTAGTTGTCATGCTCTATCTGTTCAGACCTACATGTCATGAAATGAATCAATAAGGTTTATGTGATTGTTGTCTATTCATAACTGGCACCTATTATGCCAATATCTTATTATTACTCAGTAATCATGTTTAATCCTGTTATTCTCCTGATCCCTTGATACTTTGACCCCTCTGATTCATGCAGTCATGTTTAGACAAGTTGTTTAAATCCATGTATCCTTTCTTGAGTGTTATATGACTTATCTGATCCCCTGAACCCCCCTGATTTGTGCAACTATGTCTGGACAAGCTTATTGAATCTATGTATAACTTTCTGCTTATCATGTGGTTTATTTTTCCCCTATTCCCACTTTCCTCGTGTGAAGTTATGTACTGTTGAACTTGTGTGATTGGTCTGGTATTTCTGTTTATTTTCAAAAGCTATTTCCAAAATAACTCTTCCGGCCCTCGACTGAATCCTGCATTTTCAAAACTCTGTTTCTCTTTTCCTCCTTCTGGCACTTCACACTACTCCTAGAAAACTTAGGGTCTACCCCTCAGTGCAACCATTTCTTAGGGAACCCATGAGTTCCCTCTGAACTTTGATGCACTGAGGCTGGTAATCCCACACTGCATTTGTTCAACTTGGCAATTGTGTTTGGGTTCTTGGTATTGGCCAGGGACCCACGAGGGACCTAAGGAGCTTTGCCGCACCCAGACCATGTAAGGATGTGAAACTCGAAAGGATTAGGGTTGGAAGAATGGGCCTGATTGAAGGCTCCCTATAGAAGTAACTTCTTATTTTTACCTTTCATTGCTGTAGTTCATTATTTGGCCTGTAATAACTTGTAAAAAAATATTGGGGCTGGATAGTGGATATGGGAGGGGGTTATGCATGTTTAGTGTAGTAACGGGTAGAAATCATGACTATAGGATTTATTTCCCTATGTGTGCAATAGTATCCTGCTTAGGACATGCATATCATGCAACATAAATCATGTATAGGTTCTTTATTTCAACATGTCTATTATGTTCCTGTCATTTTATAATCCCTGTTCACAGTTAATAACTACAACAAATGATATAATGTATGACTACTGCATTCCATAAGCATTACATTTAGAAACCATGTCCTTAGGTATCCTTATGTGCATTAGACATCATGTTCTTCAGGACCTTACCTTTCAGCATGTTTGGGTCAAGTTATATTTTGCTGAACACCTAGTTAGCTTGTATCTAATCTGATAATCTCGCTAAAATGTGCTCAATTGGTTGAAACGATCTGCAAATATAGCATCACCTCTCTTAAAATTGGAACTGAGGTCTGCATGCTCACTTTTAAACAAATAGGCAATGTATACGAACGCCTAGGAAAACTTTAGGCCTAATACATAATTAAAATCAAAACCTAACCGTGTTTCACTTAGCTGGTATTAGAACAAATCAGTCCCTTGTTTTGAAATTCTGATGCTTTTCATTCCTGTTTTATCTCTTTCTAAAATTCACCCTATTTTCTAAAAAACTTCCTACCCCACTGTTTTTCAAATACTAATTCTGGAAATCATGCATTCATTTCCTCTTTAACTAAGGTATTAGATTGCTGTTCTGTGTGTTACTGGATTTTAGAGTCAGTTCACTCTTTTCCAAAAGTCATTCGGTTTGAACCCTTGCCCTATTTTCTGAAATAGTTTACTCATTCTCCTTTTATTGAAGTTTTACTAAACTACTGATTTCTACTCCTCTCTGAACCGCTGGATGTTTTAAAAGTTAATGCCCTTAGTGAATCACTCTTTCATTTTTACTTTACTGATTTTCTGAAGTTCTTCATCTGCTTTTACTGAAAACTTCATCTAAAAATGCTGTGCACTTTTAAATCCTGCTACTATCTTTGAAGTACAGGACCTTTTAAATTCAATCACTCTTCTTTAAGCTACTCTGTTTTAATCGGATTTCCTGCTTTATTACTAAGTTTCCAATTAATCAGTCGCTTACCAAAACTGCTGAAACCTACTGATTTTCAACTCAAAAACTCATATTTTAAAATCATGACTTTGAAACCTTGATTGTGTTTAAGACGTGCTATTTACATGCTCACTTGTGGAGGGATCTGTGAGCCTTTATTTGCCTTACGTGTCCCCTTACATGTATTCCTACTTGTTATGTATGTCGCTTAGCATTTTGTCCTTTAAACCTAAGGGTTCAGCCTAGTACTTACCTTGTAGGAATAGTAGTCCTAAATACCCTCTAGGAATTACGAATAGGACGGGTAATAACACGCAATAAGCTTCGTGACGGACACACGCGTTTTAAATATCTTAACGGGGCGGGAAGGGTAGAATACAGATATGATGACCGGTGCGCTAATACCACGTGTAGCCGCCTATTCGAGGTGTGACATACCGAGTATTGCATTGATGTGATCTGTATTACTTTAAACCTAGGATAATTTATTTGATATTTTGTAATGTTTTTAGAACTTTTAATAAATTATGCCTTGTTTGAAATCCCCTCTTATATGAACCTTACTTGCTACTTGTTCACCGTCCAAATTCACAAAACTTCTTGGTTGGGACCCACAGTTGTGGATCTTGAGGGGTGCCTAACACCTTCTCCTTGGGATAACTTCAAGCCCTTACCCAATCTCTGGTAATGCAAACTAGTTCATGAGTTATTTACTCTAGGTGCCCTAACGCACCATAAAAATTGTTAGGTGGCGACTCCTCCTTAAACCCTCTTCCTTTAAGGAGTTTTACAAAATGTCATAGACCCGATATCTCCGTACCTAATCCGTGCGATAGACAAAGGGAGCGCGACAACATGTCGACTCTGCTGGGGATCTTCCCTAGGCTTATACCATTACAAGTTGCTTTGTGAATTTAGACCTTTAATTTTCATTTAAATGCTTATGCCTTTTCCCATTTCCCTTTTTTAATGTTGTTAAATGTTTAACTTTTGCAAGTATTTATTTCACCTGAACGAAACTGACATTTCTTCATGTTTTCTTTGTTTTGCTTTCCATTGTAACTGTTGTATTGCCTTTCTTTACCGCTTTCCTCAAACGTGAAAATACATGCCTATTTGTTTAAATGATATTTATTGCATATCATGCTCCGCATTCATATTCCACTCGTGCCAAACAAAAATCCTATAGCAACGCTTACAATGAGTGGTTGCGCTATTCCAATATTATTACCCCTTAAATTCGAAAAGGCGTATTTGCGGTAAAACTAATCGATCAGCGGTGCTGTCGACGATTCCGTGCCTTCCCCCTTGAGTTGTCCGCTCAAGGGTACCAGTCTAAAACCCCAATAGAAACCTTACTATATTGTATTTTGCATGCATCATGGTCAAACCTAGCCAGGCTAACGTGTTTTCCGCACAATAGCCTTTAATATAGCCTTGTCCAAAGTCCATTGGGTTTCCCTGGAACCCCAAAGGACGCCTTCACGTTCTGTGCATTTATTTGGAGAACTTAAATGCTCATGCTAATTATTGATGTTAAATAGTTGAGTCTGGCGGGGGTAAGGGCCTAACCTGTTTACTTTGCAGAAATGAGGCACAAGGTCCCCAGATTCGGCATGGTCACCAACATCCACCCAAAACTTCTGAATTAGTGGGAAGACTTGCACTCAAGGGACAAAACAATAGTCAGAAAACACTTGGGCAACCTGCCCTCTCTCTTGGACATTCATCCTAATAACATGGTGATAGAGGCTGCCACCTTATTCTGGGACTGCGATCGGTCGATTTTTCGATTTAGGAACAATGATATGACACCGCTGCTAGAGGAGATAGGGGTTTAGCTGGTTTGCCTTGGGAGTCTCAAGGGTTATTGATGCTTGAAAACCGAACATGCCGGGGTTTTCTCAAGATGATGAGACTCAAGAAGAATCCGGACTTAGTCTGCTTGGAAGACTCGTACATCCCCTTTGACTACTTGTACGAGAGGTATGGCCGTAGTCAGTCTTACCGCATATATCAAGAAGAGTTCTCCCTCACCTCTCTAGGACACATTCACCGCCGGGTATTCGTCTTCATATTCTGCTTTTTGGGACTGATGGTCTTCCCAACAAAGAAAGGGAGAATCCACACCAGATTGGTTATGGTTACCAAGAATTTGATGGAAGGGATCGGCGGGCAGGATTTCGGCATCGTACCTATGATCATTGCCGACATATATCGAGCCTTGGAGAACAGTCAACGAGGAGCGAAACATTTTGAGGGTTGCAATCTGCTACTCCAGCTCTGGCTCACCGAGCATATGCAAAGGGGCGACTACCGTCAAGACATACACAGGAGAGTTTGGGATGATCATATTGCTTTCCATCATCCAAAGCATATGAACTACATCCCCGACATGTTTGCACAGCCGGAGAGTGCCAATGGATGGGTCGAGTTATTGGAAAATCTGACCGAGGATCAAATCCAATGGATGTTCGAGTGGTTCCCGACCGACGAATTTATCATCCGGACTAGAGACACTCCATTCCTAATATTGATTAGTCTTAGAGGGACATACCCTTACGTCCCGATTTGAGTCATGAGGCAGGCAGGGAGAAAGCAAGTCATCCCAAGGGTCGAGAAAATAATTCATCTCAGGGCGGACTTCCAAAATGATGACATCCCTCACAAGTGTCAAGCTCAGCAATTGTGGCAATGCAGGATCCGGTTGGAGAAGGATACTATCGAGCCCGACAGGTATCACGCTGGTTGCTCTCCTTATTATCTGGGATGGTTGGAAGATAACTGGGGAGGAAGTATTGAGCCAGGGTTTGCTCGAGGACATAGGGTCATAGATGAGAAAACCGAGGCAACAACTAGATTCAACCAGCTGCGCAAGAGGCTCCGTGACTGTGAGGAAGATCATCACAAAATCCACATAACCAACAAGAAGCTGATTGAGGAATGGAAGGACATGGCCATCACTTCCACCCAGAGGCTAGCACACTTGGAGCGAGGCATAGTTGACCTGGAGGAGAAGTTCCTTAGGAGGATTGAGACTTTTCAGAAGACTGAGGGAGCTGAAACCTGAATTCTAGCCAAGACCTACTTGCTGCTGGGACTACGCGAGATAGGAATGTTGATCAAGGCAAGCAGAGATGCCGATTCTGGGGAAGACCCTTCTGGGGCCAAATATATAGGATTTGTATTTACTTTGCTTTTGATGTAATAAGGCCACTGGCCATTAGTGACATTTTATATTTTCGCATTCTTAGAGTCAAGTTGGATTTTTCTATTTTATTATCAATAAAATGAGGCATTTAGTATTTTAAGTTCTCCAAATTAATTTGTCGCTAGGACTACCTCGGGCTCAAAAGGTTACCCAACTTAGGACGCGCTTTACATTTCCGCACTACGTGTTTAAATATCGCAATGTTTTATGATTCCTCACTGACTTCCTTACATTTTGTTTTTCTTTATTTATTATTCCCCTCCCCAAAGGGTAGTTCGTGCACTCTGGCATCAACAACTTATTGCACAAGATCAAAAGGCCCTCCTCCTCCTCCTCCCAGTCCTCTCAAAGGAAAAAGCAAGGGTAAAACTAAGATGGCAGATGCAAGCGACACTAGAAAAGACAACAGGGATGAAAAGGTTGAGATCACTGATGGTCGAGGTATTCAGGTTCTGCACGAGGGTATGTCTCCACTAGAGAAGAAGCTGCTAAAGTTCCAAGAAAAACTTGATCAAGTCAAGAACTTGGCCCACTTATCATTCTCCCTCAACGTCCCAGACGTTCACTTCCCAAATGCTCCGAACCCCACTTTACCAAAAAATATCCCCAAACAACCAAATCATCCAAAAGATCCAGTTCCACCAGCACAACGCAACACATGTCACCATAACACTCCGCCTCTCCAGGATCAGACAAGAGACCACTTCCAGGCTTACTATAATCCCATCTATGTGGAAGCACTATCTCATTCCACACCCCATACACCCGAGTGTGACGAAAAGGATAGGCTCATCAGGAATTTGGCCGAGGAACTCAAGAATTGACAAACCGAGTTCAGGGTGTCGAAGGAGTCAAAGGGATTGAGGGGCTGAACTATGAGGATCTTTGCATACAGCCTGATGTCGAACTTCCCGAGGGGTACAAACCTCCTAAGTTCGAGATGTTTGATGGCACCGGTGATCCAATAGTCCACTTAAGAACTTACTGCGACAAGCTGGTCGGCGTCGAAAAAGATGAGATGATCCACATGAAAATCTTCATGAGGAGTTTGAAAGGAGATGCATTATCCTGGTACATCAGCCAGGATCCAAAGAAATGGACTAACTGGGTAAGAATGGCTACTGACTTCATGGATAGATTCAGGTTCAACACGGAGAATGCACCGGATGTATTCTACATCCAGAACTTGAAGAAGAAACCAACAAAGACCTTTCGCGAGTATACTACTCGTTGGAGGTCAGAAGCTGCCAAGGTCAGACCGGCCTTGGAAGAGGAACAAATGAAGAAATTCTTTGTACGAGCTCAGGATCCTCAGTACTATGAGCGGCTGATGATGGTCGAGGGGCACAAGTTTTCTGATATCATCAAGTTGGGAGAGCGAATCGAGGAAGGTATCAAAAACGGTATGGTTACTAATTTTGAAGCTTTACAGGCTACCAATAAAGCTCTGCAATCCGGTGGTGTGTCCAAGAAAAAGGATGTAAGAGTTGTGATGGTGGCACATCAAGCCAAGTCCCCTCCCAAATATCAAGTATACCCCACACCTTCCTTCACGTACCAACCAGCTCTAAGCTACCAAGCACCCTCACTTCAATACCAAACACCCTCACCCACCTACCAAGCTCCACCACCCACATATCAGACTACCTCGCCCAGATACTCCCAACCAGCTCCCGTTTATAATGCCTACAATTCCCAACCTTCTCACTACCAATCACCATCCGCTCGCCAAAACTTCCCAAGACCTCGCCCAAACTTCGACCGTCGTCCACCAAAATAGTATACCGCCATAGCTGAACCCACTGACCAATTATACAAAAAGCTCAAAGCCGCCAGTTATGTCACACCCATTCCCGCTGTCACCCATAAGAACCTTTCTCAGTGGGTCAACCCAAACAAAACCCATTCTTACCACTCTGGCATGAAGGGACACACCATAGAGGAATGCCATTCCTTGAAGGACAAGATACAAGCTCTCATAGACAACAAGATCATTGTAACCAAGGACCCTGCTCCTAATGTTCACAATAATCCGCTGCCCGACCATAAAGGTGGTATCCATATGATTGAGGTTGATGATGACTGGGATCCCGAGTGATCGATTGGGCTGATTGCGGAGGGTGATCTGAAGAAGCCTGCAATTACTCTTAATCCGATTATGGTACAGATGCATTCATCTGAGGAAGCTGAGGTAAACATGTCCATTCCACTTGAGTTTGAATCAAGACCACCAGCAAAAGGCCCCAGTGCCGATCGAAGTCGAGTTTGTAAGACTGCTCGAAGTTGCAGTCCGGCCATCTATAACATATACTCCGGCAAGAATAAGAATGACTACACCTATTCTAGTGGCAATGTCAACAACTGCCCCCTTTTACTCAGACGCCATTCCGTGGGACTATAGCGCTGAAGCAAGGAGGAAAGGTAAAGGCAAGTCTGAAGAAGCCATCGCTGTACAGGGTATGACGAGAACTGGCAGAGTTTATTCCCCTGAACATTTGGCCGAGTCTAGCAAGTAGGCCAACATTTGTCCCCCCATCATTGAAACAGGTTTAGACGATCAGTGGAGAAAGATACAAGCCAAGGAATACTCAATCCTCGACCAGTTGAACAAAACACCAGCTCAGATATCCATCCTCTCCCTTTTACAGAACTCTGAAACACACATGAGTGCTTTGCTAAAGGTGTTGAGTGAAGCATACGTGCCAGATAATATCACCAGTGGGGAAATGGACAACATGGTAGGCTAGGTACTTGAAAGTCACAAGATCACTTTCCATGAAGATGAGCTGCCGCCCGAAGGATTAGGGCATAACAGAGCACTACACATCACGGTACAATGTGAGGATCATTTCATCACAAAGATCCTAACTGATGGGGGTTCCAGCCTCAACATCTGTCCGCTGGTCACGCTCAAGAAATTGGGCAAAAGTCTACATGAGATAAAGGAAGGAGAGATCAATGTAAAAGCCTTTGATGGTTCGCAGAGGTCCACCATGGGAGAAATCACCTTGTGTTTACAGATGGGACCAACTTGGTTCGATGTCGATTTCCAAGTGATAGATGTGCCTACATCCTACAACTTACTGTTGGGACGACCTTGGATCCACGCGGCTGGGGCCGTGACATCAACCTTACACCAAGCTGTGAAGTTTGAATGGAATCACCAAGAGGTAATCATTCATGGCGACGGTAGCAACCACATCTACGGTCGCCAGACCTTTTCAGTCATCGATGGAAGAAGGAAGTTGGGTAGAGAAATCTACCACAATGTTGAAAGTGTTAACGCCATTGACAAGGACAGGTGGTGGGGTAGTAAGACCGAAAGCATATTGAACTGGAAAGGGTACACGCCAGGTAAAGGGCTCGGTAAGAATCTCCAAGGAATAACAAACCCAATAACACTCAAGAAGCACGATACCACTTTTGGTCTGGGGTACGAGTACACTTGGAAGGAATTCAGGAACTGGTCGTCACCATGGCGCGGCCCCTACTATCCATTGGAGAAGCCAATACCCCACATAGAGCAGACTTTCCAGCCAACTGACATCACATATGGTACATACGAGGAGGAAGCACTAGCGGCAATGAGGGATCTATTTCTGGATGATGAGGATATGGACTGCTGTGTCATTCTCGAGGAGGAGGGGGAGGAAGGACCTTCTATAAAAGTCGCGAGCAAGGGATCATATCTCAACAATTGGTCCGCTAGGACAACCAAAGCCCGTCCAGCCTCGGGGTAGCAAGGCTAAGGAAACAAGCATTATTTACAGTCTATTTATTTAAAGAATTTTCTTCCTTTCCGTATTTTAATTTCTGCAAGAAAGAGCTCCCATGTTCAAACCATTATTTAATTTATCAAAGCATTTCCAGTTTCTTTATAAATCTTATATTTACTTGCTACTGTTTTCCTCCCCATTACTTTATTTACACAGCATTACTATTACTTATCTCGATGAACCGACGACTGTGACCTGCAACGAGGCAACAGAACAAACGAATTGCGAGTCAGACGAGGATGATATACCTGAGGATATTATTAAAGAGGTCGAGAACTTTGAGAATAGACCTAAGTCTAACTTGGACGAGACTGAGGTCGTCAACCTGGGAAACCCAGAGAACGTCAAAGAAACACGCATCAGTATTCATCTGTCGCCGTTAGAAAGGGAGGAATATACGAAATTCTTAAGGGAATATGAGGACATATTCGCCTGGTCATATGATGACATGACTGTCCTCAGTACATCTATTGTGGCCCACAAGCTGCCAACCGATCCAACATGGCCACCAGTGAAGCAAAAGCTCAGGAAGTGCAAACCAGACATGAGCTTGAAAATCAAAGAAGAGGTCACCAAGCAGATCAACGCCGGGGTTCTCCGGGTGGTCGAATATCCTACATGGTTAGCCAACATTGTGCCTGTACAAAAAAAAGATGGGAATGTCAGAGTCTGCATCGACTACCGGGATCTCAACCGGGCTAGTCCGAAAGATGACTTCCCCCTGCCGAACATACACATCTTAATTGACAACTGTGCCAAGCACGAGCTGCAGTCCTTTGTAGATTGTTTTGCTGGTTACCATTAGATTTGGATGGACGAGGAAGATGCTGAGAAAACGGCCTTCATTATGCCAAGGGGAGTGTATTGCTACAAGATGATGCCATTCGGTCTGAAGAATGCAGGGGCCACTTACATGAGAGCCATGACTACTATATTCCATGATATGATTCACAAGGAGATCGAGGTATATGTGGACGACATCATCATCAAGTCAAAGAAAGATGCTGATCACATGGAAGATTTGAGAAAGTTTTTCAACAGGTTAAGGAAATACAATCTGAAACTTAACCCCGCAAAGTGTGTGTTCGGGGTTCCTGCTGGCAAGCTGCTAAGATTCATTGTCAGTCGTCGAGGAATAGAGCTAGATCCATCAAAGGTCAAAGCCATCCAAGAATTGCCGCCACCAAGGAACAAGAAGGATGTTATGAGCTTTCTGGGAAGGCTCAATTATAACAGCCGGTTCATAGCCCAGTCCACTGTCATTTGCGAACCAATTTTCAAAATGCTAAGAAATGATGCTGCCACCAAATGGACTGAGGATTGTCAAAAGGCCTTCGACAGAATCAAAAAGTACCTCTCAACACCACCAGTATTGGTACCTCCAGAGCCGGGTAGACCTCTATTACTCTACCTTGCTGTGTTAGATGGAGCTTTCGGTTGCGTTCTCGGGTAACATGACAAAACAGGGAGGAAAGAGCAAGCAATTTACTACCTCAGCAAGAAGTTTACTCCGTATGAGGCCCATATTCTCTATTAGAACTCACATGTTGTGCTTTGACTTGGGTCGCACAGAAGCTAAGGCATTATTTCTGTGCCTACCCAACGTACCTCATATCGAGGATGGATCCGCTAAAGTACATCTTTTAGAAGCCCATGCCCACTGGCAAGCTAGCTAAATGGCAGATCCTGTTAAGTGAGTTCGACATCATTTACGTAACTCAGAAGGCAGTCAATGGACACGCATTAGCCGATCATCTTGCTGAAAATACTGTGGACGGAGAATACGAACCATTGAAAACATATTTCCCCGATGAAGAAGTGTCATTCGTAGGAGAGGACATTGCAGAATCCTACGATGGATGGAGGATGTTCTTTGATGGGGCTGCAAACTTCAAAGGCGTGGGTATTAGAGCAGTCTTAATTTCAGAAACCGGTCAGCATTATCCGGTATCTGCAAAACTCAGATTTCCCTGCACCAACAATATGGCTGAATATGAGGCCTGCATCTTAGGGCTCAACATGGCCATCGACATGAATGTCCAGGAGTTGTGAGTGATTGGTGACTCATACTTACTAGTACACCAGGTACA
Source organism: Nicotiana undulata (assembly GCA_005239495.1). NCBI lineage: Eukaryota > Viridiplantae > Streptophyta > Magnoliopsida > Solanales > Solanaceae > Nicotiana > Nicotiana undulata. The sequence continues at coordinate 47,570 of ML253223.1, forward strand.
AGGAAAATGGGCAACCAAGAATTCCAAGATATTGCCATATCTACATCGTGTTCAGGAGTTGAGAAAGAGATTCACAAAGATTAAATTCCGGCACGTTCCCAGAATCCAGAATGAGTTTGCCGATGCACTGGCTACCTTGTCATCTATGATCCAGCATCCAGACAAGAACTTCATTGATCCCATCCCAGTTTGGATCCACAATCAGCCGGCTTACTGCGCCCATGTTGAAGAGGAAGCAGACGGAAAAACTTGGTTTCATGATATCAAGGAGTACGTGGTAGAGGGAGAGTACCCAGAGCTTGCAAACGCTACTCAGAAGCACAATCTTCGAAGGTTATCAAACAATTTCTTTCACAGCAGAGGAATCCTGTATAGGAGGACTCCCGATCTGGGTTTGCTAATATGTGTCGAAGCAAAGGAAGCAACAAAGTTGTTGGAGGAAATACATGCTGGTACATGCGGTCCTCATATGAACGGGTTCGTTCTAGCAAAAAAGATACTTCGGGCTGGTTATTTCTGGATGACCATGTAAATAGATTGAATCCAGTATGTCCGCAAATGCCATCGATGTCAGATACACGGGGATATGATAAAGGTACCTCCCAGTAAGCTTAATGCAACAAGTTCACCCTGGCCGTTTGCCGCTTGGGGCATGGATGTTATCGGACCAATCGAGCCTACAGCCTCTAATAGACACAGGTTCATTCTGGTTGCCATTGACTATTTCACCAAATGGGTTGAAGCAACATCTTACAAAGTAGTTACTAAGAAGGTCGTGGCTTATTTTGTCCGCGACAACATCATTTTTGTCGTTTCGGAGTTACAAAGTCAATCATCACCGACAATGGTTCCAATCTAAATAGTGACATGATGAAAGCAATGTGTGAAACCTTCAAGATCAAGCACAAGAACTCCACATCATACAGACCGCAGATGAATGGAGCCGTTGAGGCTGCCAACAAGAACATCAAGAAGATATTGAGAAAGATGATAGAGAAGCACAAGCAGTGGCACGAGAAGCTGTCATTCGCCCTACTGGGATACCACACCATGGTTCACACATCAACTGGGGAAACTCCTTACATGTTGGTATACGGTACAGAAGCCGTCATTCCTGCTGAAGTTGAAATTCCATCTCTAAGAATCATACAAGAAGCTGAGCTCAGCGATATAGAATGGGTAAGAAGCCGCTATGAGCAATTGGCCCTCATAAATGGAAAAAGAATGAATGCAGTTTGTCATGGACAACTATATCAGAACAGAATGACCAGAGCCTTTAATAAGAAAGTCAGGCCAAGACGATTCACACCAGGGTAGCTGGTGTTAAAGAAAATCTTCCCTCATCAAGACGAAGCCAAAGGGAAATTCTCTCCCAACTGGCAAGGCCCGTACATGGTTCACCTAGTGCTAACAGGAGGAGCACTCATACTTGCAGAAATGGATGGAGAAGTTTGGCCTAAACCAATCAACTCAGATGCAGTCAAGCGCTACTATGTGTAACTCTTTATGCTTTTCTCAATGCCGTAAATTAAACTACGCCTGACCTGATTCCCATTTAAGAGGGGATACGTAGGCAGCCCTATGGGTTCGGTCACATTTTAATAAAAAATTCATTTCCCTCAAAATTTTGAGGAGGGACCTCAAAATTCCGAAGCAAGTTCAGCCGGTCGTCGCACAAGCAGCAGCCAAACACATTCACATATCAAACTGGGGTAGAATTATGAGGAGGACCCTCAAAATTCTGTAGCAAGAGAGGCTGCAATGTCTTGAACCGCGTCGTGGTTGTCGGTTCATCCAAAGAAATTTGTTTACAATTGTATGTTATATTTTATAAAACCATGCATATTTACTTCCCAAAATAGCTTGTTTAGCAATGCTACCCCCATGGTATAACAAAGTTATCATTATCAAGCAGATAGGCCGAGCCGAGCCAGCAGGGATACGAACTAACCCTCCCCTTTACAGAACTCACGATTTTTCTTTGGATGCAGGCACAAATACGGCGAAAGCCCAAAACATCCTATTATCCCTGCAAGACGCATACTTCTCAAGGATACGCTCTCGAACTCATCGCACATGCCGACACTTACTATTATCGCAAACAACGCTTCATTCACAACAATCATATCGCCGAAATTTATCATCAGCTAAGAACTCTTACTCTCATTTTATTTTCTCGCATTGCATAAGGCTACCATTCTGCCTTTCGAGGTTAAGCTCTACCTCCCCTGCATTCTTATCTTTGCATAAGGCTACCATTCTACCTTCCGAGTTTAAGCTCTACCTCCTATGCATTCGCATCTTTGCATAAGGCTACCATTCTGCCTTCCGAGACTAAGCACTGTCTCCCTGCATTTTCTCGCATTGCATAAGGCTACTATTCAGCCTTCTGAGGTTAAGATCTACCTCCCATGCATTCACATCTTTGCATAAGGCTACTGTTCTGCCTTCCGAGACTAAGCACTGTCTCCCTGCATTTTCTCGCATCGCATAAGGCTACCATTCTCCCTTCCGAGGTTAAGCGCTACCTCCCCTACATTTATTTCCTGCATTGCATAAGGCTACCATTATGCCTTCCGAGGTTCTACGCTATTTTAATTAATTAGTTCTCTATTTTTATTCGGGTATTTAACACTTAGCCATTCCTATTTAAATCCTAGCCACAATTACCCAACCCACTAGATTTCAAAATAACCCAGCCCAATCCCTAAAATCTACCCGGCCCAACCCCCACTCCATCTGAGCCGTTGATCACATGAGATCAATGACCCAGATATTACCTTACCATAATTAACCCTCGAACGACCCCCCCTGACCCCTCACTCTTCGAGACCGGTCTCTCTCTCTACCCGTCTCTTTCTCTCTTCCTTCTCTCTAGAACCTTCCCAGGTTCACCTTCTTCTCCGATAGAACTCAGCCCGTCTCCGGCCACCTCCAAGCTCTCTCTTTTCGACCACCAGCCGCCTTGACGCCTCCTTGCTCCGGATTACTTTGTCATTAGGACCTCGGTTGGTCTTTACCAGGCCCAGACATCTAGTGGGGCTCCTGCTTTGGTGATTTTTTGGCCTTCTCCGATGGGGTTTTGACACAACCATGCCACAATCACCACTACCTTCGAGCTTCACGACAGGTTCTCGTGTCATCTCTGGTTCTCTTATGAAACCCTAACTTTTGAACTTTACAAATTTTTCTAGACCCGTAGTAGATCTATACATATTATCAGTTCTTTCCATGTTTTCTTCAAATATTTCTCAATCTCCTAAACGATTTCTCATCTTTTTTAAAACTAGGGTTTGAAACCCTTTTTCAAAACAACCCTCTTTTAGTTTCTTAGCATTATTCTTGTGGTTTTTTACCGTGTTCTAACTTTATATGAGCTTTTCCTCTTGTTTGACTCATTTGTTGTTAAAAATCCCGAATTTCTTGGTTCAATCTGTGAGTCTGAGTGTATTGGACATCTATGTTTATCTGTGATTTTAGTCCCATACGTGATTCTTGTGATTTATTTTTAGAACTAAATTGTATCCTACCTTATTTATGTGTTTAGACATGCTCAACACATATATTTTCCTTATGTGAAAACATGTACTTGACCTTATTACATACTATATTCTATACTACTCCTATTATGGTATAAACAACTTTTTTAAGTGATCTTTTCCTTACTTAGCATAATTTATACCCGTTTAAATCATGACTCCCTAATTGAAGGGAGTCCAGACCTCTAATTGATTTAATTGATGTTGTTTTCTATAATTATGCCACTCCGCACTCGTTTCTAACATTATATATACACTTTATTCATTCCCCACAAAGGACATCAGATACTATTCTAAGCTCCCTCTTGTGCTAGACCTCTTGCTTTCTTTCTTTCTTTGTTCTACTACTGTTCTCTCTGCTCTTGTTTACTATTAGCCGGCTGTAAGCCAAGGCTAACATTGTGCTCTCATTTTACTGTTGCATTCTACTTTCCCCTCTTATCACTGGTATGTCCTAATTAATTTCTAAGTCTCAGACCAATGTGTTTACTAGTTTGTCATACTCTTAAGTGTCTTCTACTTGTGTTTCTATTGTTCCCTATGCACTTAATTTCTGTTTTCTATCCATTAGTACTTGTCATGCTCTATCTGTTCAGACCTACATGTCATGAAGTGAATCAATAAGGTTTATGTGATTGTTGTCTATTCATAACTGGCTCCTATTATGCCAGTATCTTATTATTACTCAGTAATCATGTTTAATTCTTTTATTCTCCTGATCCCTTGATACTTTGACCCCTCTGATTCATGCAGTCATGTTTAGACAAGTTGTTTAAATCCATGTATCCTTTCTTGAGTGTTATGTGACTTATCTGATCCCTTGAACCCCCCTGATTTGAGCAACTATGTCTGGACAAGCTTATTGAATCTATGTATAACTTTCTGCTTATCATGTGGTTTATTTTTCCCCTATTCCCCATTTTCCTCGTGTGAAGTTATGTACTGCTGAACTTGTGTGATTGGTCTGGTATTTCTGTTTATTTTCAAAAGCTAGTTCCAAAATAACTCTTCAGTCCCTCAACTGAATCCTGCATTTTTAGAACTCTATTTCTCTTTTCCTCCTTCTGGCACTTCACACTACTCCTAGAAAACATAGGGTCTACCCCCTCAATGCAAGCATTGCTTAGGGAACCCATGAGTTTCCTCTGAACTTTGATACACTGAGGCTAGTAATCCCGCACTGCACTTGTTCAACTTGGAAGTTGTGTTTGGGTGCTTGGTATTGTCCAGGGACCCACGAGGGCCCTAAGGAGCTTTGCCGCACCCAGACCATGTAAGGCTGTGAAACTCAAAAGGATTGGGGTTGGAAGAATGGGCCTGATGAAGGCTCCCTATAGAATTAACTTCTTATTTTTACCTTTCATTGCTGTAATTCATTATTTGGCCTGTAATAACTTGTAAACAAATATTGAGGCTGGATAGTGGATATGGGAGGGGGTTATGCATGTTTAGTGTAGTAACAATTAGAAATCATGACTTTAGGATTTATTTTCCTATGTGTGCAATAGTATCCTGCTTAGGACATGCATATCATGCAAAAGAAATCATGTATATGTTCTTTATTTCAGCATGTCTATTATGTTCCTGTCATTTTATAAGCCCTGTTCACAGTTAATAACTACAACAAATGATACAATGTATGGCTACTGCATTCCATAAGCATTACATTTAGAAACCATGTCCTTAGGTATCCTTGTGTGCATTAGACATCATGTTCTTCAGGACCTTACCTTTCAGCATGTTTATGTCAAGTTATATTTTGTTGAACACCTAGTTAGCTTGTATCTAATCTGATAATCTCGCTAAAATGTGGTAAATTGGTTGAAACGATCTGCAAATATAGCATCACCTCTCTTAAAATTGGAACTGAAGTCTGCATGCTCACGTTTAAACATATAGGCAATGTATACGGACGCCTAGGCAAAATTTAGGCCTAATACATTATTAAAACCAAAACCTAATCGTGTTTCACTTAGCTGGTATTAGGACCAATCAGTCCCTTGTTTTGAAATTCTTAAACTCTGATGCTTTTCATTCCTGTTTTATCTCTTTCTAAAATTCACCCTATTTTCTAAAAAAAATCCTACCCCACTGTTTTTCAAATACTAATTCTGGAAATCATGCATTCATTTCCTCTTTAACTAAGGTATTAGATTGCTGCTCTATGTGTTACTGGATTTCGGAGTCAGTTCACTCTTTTCCAAAAGTCATTCCGTTTGAACCCTTGCCCTATTTTCTGAAATAGTTTACTCATTCTCCTTTTATTAAAGTTTACTAAACTGATGATTTCTACTCCTCTCTGAACCGCTGGATCTTTTAAAAGTTAATGCCCTTTGTGAATCACTCTTTCATTTTTACTTTACTGATTTTCTGAAGTTCTTCATCTGCTTTTACTGAAATCTTCATCTATAAATGCTGTGCACTTTTAAATCCCACTACTATCTTTGAAGTACGGGACCTTTTAAATTCAATCTCTCCTTTTTAAGCTACTCTGTTTTAATCGGATTTCCTGCTTTATTACTAAGTTTCCAAGGAATCAGTCGCTTACCAAACTTGCTGAAACCTACTGATTTTCAACTCAAAAACTAATGTTTTAAAATCCTGACTTTGGGACCTTTATTGTGTTTGAGACGTGCTATTTACATGCTCACTTGTGGAGGGATCTGTGAGCCTTTATTTGCCTTACGTGTCCCCTTACATGTAGTCCTACTTGTTATGTATGTCGCTTACCATTTTGTCCTTTAAACCTAAGGGTTTAGCCTAGTACTCACCTTGTAGGAATAGTAGTCCTAAATACCCTCTAGGACTTATAGAATGGGACGGGTAATAGCACGCAATAAGCTTCGTGATCGACACATGCATTTTAAACTCCTTAACGGGGCGGGAAGGGTAGAATACGGATATGATGACCGGTGCGCTAATACCACGTGTAACCGCCTATTCGAGGTGTGACATACCGGGTATTGCATTGATGTGATCCGTATTACTTTAAACCTAGGATAATTTCTTTGAATATCTTGTAATGTTTTTAGAACTTTTAATAAATTATGCTTTGTTTGAAATCCCCTCTTATATGATCCTTACTTGCTACTTGTTCACCGTCAAAATTCACAAAACTTCTTGGCTGGGACCAACAGTTGTGGATCTTAAGGGGTGCCTAACACCTTCCCCTTGGGATAACTTCATGTCCTTACCCAATCTCTGGTAATGCAAACTAGTTCATGAGTTATTTACTCTAGGTTCCCTAACGCACCATAAAAATCGTTAGGTGGCGACTCTTCCTTAAACCCTCTTCCTTTAAGGAGTTGTCCAAAATGTCATAGACCCGATCTCTTCGTACCTAACCCGTGCGATAGAAAAAGGGAGCGCGAAAAAATCTTTTCCTTAGGTATTAGAATCCGTTAATTACTCGCCTAGGTAGAAGTCATAACCCTAGTTCCTTTAACCAATACGAAAACATTCTAAAAAGATATTAGTAGTTCAATTGCAATCATTATTAGTATAAATCATAGTTATAGTACAAAACCATCAATGATAAAAAGTGTAATCAAGAACATGAACCATTGCTAGATCACTTAGAAACTCACTCCAAATCTTAACTCCCTGAGGATTTGATCCCGACCTTTCGGGTAAAAGCTGCACCGACCCTCATCTTCCTACTTTAATAGTAGCGTGGGTGAGAGTCGATCACTTTTTGGCGTCGTTGCCGGGGAGTTATACGGTGTTTATTATCTACGTGAATAGTAGTGTTAAGTGTTTTTCTTTCCTTTTTCTATTAACGTGTGTGTTGAATAATTTTAGTTCTTATGGCGGATCCTTTAGGAAACATTGTGGAGGAGGTATATGACAACCAAGAAGAGGAAATAAACCAAGTACCTCCTCCCAGGCGAGGCCGACCAGCCAATATTAATGAGGACAATCAGGATCCTCCTCCACCTCTAGCTGCTAGAGCTGTCCCTCGGGTTCATCCAGACAAGGGGTATGCTAGTGCCATTGTCTCGCCGAGGATTCAGGCGTGAAATTTTCAGATAACAAATGTGATGCTTACACTTTTGGAGCAGAGGGGTTATTTCACCAGAGCTGCGCACCAGAATGCTTATAAATATCTCAAGGGCTTCGTGGATACCTGCTGGGGTAGTAAGAAAATGAATGTCTCAGAGGATGCATTGAGACTTCGGTTATTCCCCTTCTCTCTTCGAGGGAAGGCTCTTGGCTGGATCGAGCAGCTTCCCAACCACTCAATATCTACTTGGGATGAGATCGCAGACAAATTCATTGCTAAATTCTTCTCACCAAGTCATATGGCGGCGCTCAGAGATGAAATATTGGCCTTTAAGCAAGAACCCAACGAGCCTTTGCATGAGATATTGGAGAGATACCAGACCATGGTTAAGGAATGTTCGAACAATGACATGACTGAAGCCATGATCCAACAGATTTTCTACCGAGGGATAAACACCGTCAATCAATGTGTGGTCAATCAGTTGGCCGGTGGAAATTTCATGAAATTGAGTTACCCCGAGGCATGTGAGGTACTAGATGAGATGGATAACACATCGTCAGCTTGGCAAAGTAGAGCAAATGTACCTCAAGGTGAGACCAGTGTCAATAGTCTCCACAAAGAACTTCAAGAATAGGGGCAAGCAATTGCCGATCTCACGACCACTATGAACCAACTTGCAAAAGCCCAGCTTCAACAATTACAAAGGCCTAAGCAAGTGAATGCCATGGAGGGAGTGAACCAAAGAAGACCCCGGGGAAATTCTTAGCAAAGTAACAATGATCAGGGTGACCAAGGGCCAAGTGGATATAGCCAAGAAGAGGAATATTATGACCAAGAAGAGGATGTGATGTATGCCAATAACTACCAAGGTCAAGGCAACAGTCAAAGCAACAATCAGAATTGGAGAAACCAAGGCAACTATCAAAGTTGGGGGAATCAAAGACAAAGAAATTGGAACAATAACAACAATGCTCGAAACTGGGGAACAACAAGGATCGACAATGAGGGAACAACAATGAAGACAATTGGAGTGGAGGTAACAACAACAACAACTGGGGTTTAAATGGTAACCGGGGTTGGGCTTTCAAAGGCCCCCGATGTACATACAACCAAGCAATCCACCCCCATACCAGCCTCAAGGACAAAGCTCATCAAGCAATGATATGGGGAGAATTGAAAACATGTTCAAGCAGATGTTGGAGCAAAATGCAGACTCCGATGCTCAATTGGCCTCCCACAACACCTCCATTAGAAACGTTGAAGTGCAAATGGGCCAAATTTCTCAAGCCTTAAACACACGCCCGAAGGGTGCACTACCAAGTGATACGGTGGTGAAACCCAAGGGTTGGAACAATAATAATACCGGTCACGCCATGGCGGTGACCACGCGAAGTGGAAAAGATGGTGAAGCAAGTACTTTGAGGCAAAAGCGAATTATTGTTGATGATGATGAATTGCCCCGTGATGAGTTACCAATTGAAGTTGAGAAAGTGGTGGAAGATAAAACTAAAAGTGAGGTGAGAATTTATATACATGATAATGGGGAGGACTTGCAAAGGAACGTGAACCCATCTAGGGAACACATGATTGATATGCTAGAACCGGCGGTCCCACAAGTCAAGGCACCATTTCCTAGGCCCCCTCCTCCATACCCTCAAAGGTTGGCCAAAAAAAAGCAAGAGACCCAATTCAAGAAGTTTATTGATATGATGAATCCTTCCATCAATGTACCATTGGTTGAAGCCTTGGAACAAATGCCCCGGTACGCTAAGTTCATGAAGGACTTAGTCACTAAAAAGCGGTCTATGGAGTGTGAGACCATCAAGATGACTCACCAAGTGAGTGCTATAGTACATTCAATGGCACCCAAACTTGAAGACCCGGGAGCTTTTACCATTCCTTGCACTATCGGGAGTGCAGATTTTGCCAAAGCCTTATGTGACCTTGGGGCGAGTATTAACTTGATGCCATACTCGTTATTTAAAACATTGGGAATCGGGAAACCTAGGGCGACCTCAATGCATTTGCAAGTGGCGGATAGATTAATGAAGAGGTCCCTAGGGATAATTGATGATGTGTTGGTGCGGGCGGACAAATTTATTTTGCATGCGGACTTTGTCATTCTGGACTGTGAAGTGTATTATGAGGTCCCCATCATTTTGGGAAGGCCCTTCCTTGCCACGGGGAAGGCCTTGGTTGATGTTGAACCTGGGGAGCTCACTTTCTGAGTTGACAATGAGAAGGTGGTATTCCATGTGTGTAAGTCGATGAATCAGCCCAATAGTACAGAAGTATGCTCTTTTATGGACCTCGTGACTGAGGTTATTATTGATGATGCAAGCTCTATGATCCATGTAAATGATCCAGTGGAGGTTGCATTATTGGACCACGAGGACACCGTGGTTGATGGTTTTCTTGAAAGTACCAATGCCCTTCAAGGCATGGGTTCTTACTTTTATGGTCCCAGAAAGCTATCATTGGACCTGGAGAACCGGAAGACTCTACCAACAAAGCCTTCAATTGAAGAACCCCCGACTTTGGAGTTTAAGACACTACCCTCCCACCTCAAGTATGAATATCTTGGTCCTTCTCATACTTTTCCTGTTATTCTTTCCTCTTACCTAACCCAATTGCAGGTAGAATCAACTTTATATGTGCTAAGGAGGAGGAAGAAAGCAATAGGATGGACTCTTGCGGACATTCGAGGAATAAGCCCCGCCTTTTGAATGCACAAAATCATCTTGGAGGATGGAACAAAGCCTTCTGTAGAACACCAACGGAGGCTGAATGAGTCGATGCAAGAGATGGTGAAGAAGGAGATCATAAAATGGCTCGATGCGGGGGTTGTCTATCCAATTTCGGATAGCGCTTGGACTTCTCCGGTCCAATGCGTTCCGAAAAAGGGTGGAATGAAGGTGGTCCAAATGACAAAAATGAGCTCATTCCTACAAGAACGGTTACCGGATGGCGGGTGTGTATGGACTACCGCAAGCTCAACAAAGTGACCCTCAAGGACCATTTTACCTTGCAATTATTGGATCAAATGTTAGATAGGCTTGCGAGGCGGGCTTTCTACTATTTTATGGATGGGTATTCAGGCGATAATCTGATTTGATTGCCCCGGAGGATCAAGAGAAGACCACTTTCATATGTCCTTATGGTACCTTTGCCTTCGCCCGTATGCCCTTTAGACTTTGCAATGCACCCGCCACTTTTCAACGGTGCATGATGGCGATCTTTACAGATATGGTTGAAGATTTCCTCGAGGTGTTTATGGATGAATTCAGTGTAGTTGGGGACTCCTTCGATGAGTGTTTGAGTAATCTTGACAAAGTTCTTGCTCGCTGTGAAGAAACCAACTTGGTGTTGAACTGGTAAAAGTGCCATTTTATGGTGGAAGAAGGTATAGTGTTGGGTCACAAAATCTCGAGGAACGGTATTGAAGTGGATAAAGCAAATATTTAGGTGATTTCTAAGTTACCACCACCAACTTCGGTTAGGGGAGTCTGGAGCTTCCTTGAGCACGCCGGGTTCTATCGGCGTTTCATTAAGGACTTCTCTAAGGTGGTCAATCCTTGGTGCAAATTTCTTGAGAAAGATGCCAAATTTCATTTTGATGAGAATTGCATGAGTGCCTTTGAATTGTTGAAGCACAATCTTACCACAACTCCTATCATCACGATGCCGGATTGGAGCTCTCCTTTTGAGCTAATGTGTGACTCAAGTGATGTAGCTCTGGGGGCGGTGTTGGGACAGAGGGTGAACAAGATCTTCCACCCTATTTATTATGCTAGCAAAACTATGAACTCGACCCAAATTAATTACACCGTCACGGAGAAGGAGCTTTTGGCAATAGTCTTTGCTATGGAGAAATTCCGTCCTTATTTGATGGGTGCTAAGGTCATAGTTCACACTGACCATGCGGCACTCTGGTATCTCATGACCAAAAAGGATTCCAAATCGAGACTCATGCATTGGGTATTGTTGCTTCAAGAGTTCGATTTGGAAATTGTTGACATAAAAGGAAGTGAAAACCAAGTGGCTGACCATCTTTCTCGATTGGAGGAGCAAGGTCGACCTTCTGATGGGCTTGAAATCAATGACAGTTTCCCTGATGAGCAACTTCTTTCAGTGTCAATGCAAGAAATGCCATGGTTTGCCGACACTTTCCAACTATCTTGTCACGGGTGTTGTCCCTTGTGAGCTCTCTTCTAACCAAAGGAAGAAGCTTAGGAGGGATAACATGGACTTCTATTGGGATGAGCCATATTTATTCAAGATTTGTACTAATGGGGTCATCCGGCGATGTGTACCGGAAGAAGAATAACGGTCGATTCTTGAGTCTTGCCACTCCTCACCGTATGGTGGTCATCATGGAGGGGCAAGGACTGCTTCAAAGGTGCTGAGTTGTGGTTTCTTTTGGCCTTCTTTGTATAAAGATGCCGGTGACTTAGTAAAGAGATGTGATGAGTGTCAGAGGGCCGTGGGAATTTTAAAGAAAGATGAGATGCCTCTCAATACTATTCTCGAAGTGGATATTTTTGATGTGTGGGGTATCGATTTCATGGGCCCGTTTGTTAGCTCTTGTGGGATTACATACATTCTCGTGGCGGTGGATTATGTCTTTAAATGGGTTGAAGCAGTGGCTCTACCCAACAATGAGGCCATGAGTATTGTGGCATTTCTCAAGAAGAGCATTTTTACAAGGTTTGGCACGCCTCATGCAATCATTAGTGATGGGGGGTTGCATTTATGTAATAAAGCCTTTGACACCTTGCTTTCAAAGTATGGTGGAAATCACAAAGTTACCACCCCCTAACATCCCCAGGCGAGTGGCCAAGTTGAAGTCTCCAACAGGGAAATAAAGAGCATATTGTCAAAAACGGTCAATGCAAATAGGACCGATTGGTCAAAGAAGTTGGATGACACTTTATGGGCTTATAGGATTGCCTACAAGACCCCGATCGGTATGTATCTGTACCGATAGGTGTTTGGGAAAGCATGCCATCTAACGGTTGAGTTATGGCACAAGGCTATGTGGGCCTTGAGGAAATTGAACCTTGAATGGGATGTGGCAGCCAACCTTCATGTGGAGCAGCTTAATGAACTTGACGAATTCAGATTGCATGCCTACTCCAGCTCGTCCTTATACAAGGACAAAATGAAGTACCTTCATGATAACTATGCTCGTGGCAAAGAGTTCAAAGTAGGTGACTTGGTTCTCTTGTTCAATTCTCGGTTATGTCTGTTTCCGAGAAAGCTTAAGTCAAAGTGGAGTGGACCTTTTGAAGTGGTGTTTGTGACTACATTTGGTGCTCTTGATCTAAAGAAAAAAAGTGGGGGAATTTTCAGAGTAAATGGGTACAGTGTCAAGCACTACCTGGGCAAAATTTATGATAGCCATGTGGTGGCACTTCTCCATCTCAAATGAACTTGGTAACATGCGTCGTGCCACGACGTTAAATCAGGCGCTTCTTGGGAGGCAACCCATATGTCTTTATTTTTGTTTTTCTTTGATTTTCTTGGTAGTATAGAACTCATTTTTGCACTAACTGGTTTTGGAATGTGTGGGATTATTTTGATGCAGAACAAAATGCTAAGTGTTGAATGTACAGGTCTCTGAAGTTGGCACCGCGATCGTAGTTGAATTGTTGCGGTCCGCGGAGCCTCTTATACGAAACACTGCTCTCTGAAGTTTGCTTCGTGGCCGCGGTCCTCATTTCGCGGTCCCCAGAACCCTAGCAGATGTCCCTCTATCTCTAAAGCAATCTTCGCAGACCGCAGTTGAATTTTCGCGGACCGCGGTGACCTTCTGTCAAAGAGCCCAATAATATTGAATGACCGCTGACCGCGGTCGCTTTTTCGCGGTCGCTTTTTCGCGGTCCGAGGTGGATAAATGTAGTGGGCCCCAGGTCCCTTCTATAAATAGTCCTTCAGGGCCTCATTTTACACTTTACGCACTTTAACTCCCAGAGCAAAACTTTTACTGTGTCTCAAGCTTCACATTTTCAAAGTGTGCATTTCATTCATCTACTCTTCATCTCAACATCTAGTAAGTGTAATAATAATTCATTAATTTCTTAATTTGATTATTTTCTTGATTATTTGGTAGATTTTCTTCTCTTTTTCACCCTTTTTCTTCTCTAAGCCTTTAGCCATGGTTTGTTCATTATGCTAAGTTTAGACCCTTTGTAGTTAATTTCACTGATTAAACACTTAGGGTTTTAACAAAATGTGCATCTGAACTTGAAAATCACTGAAAAATTGTAACCCTAGGTTTTGGTATGAACGCGGTTCGCTGTCACTTTTTTGCGGACCGTAGTGCTTAAACTATACAGTCTCCAGTGTTGACCGCGGACCACAGTCGTTTCTTCGCGGTCTGCGGAGCTTGACTTCAGAAAAGGGGTAATCTGAACCCCACTCCACCGCGGTCCGCGATCGTCTTTTCACGATTTGCGATGCATGAGTGCGGACCGCGGTCGCTTTTTCGTGGTCTGTGGTGCCCACAATCAGAGAGGCCATTCTTCCCCATTCCCTTCACTGAGGATCGTGGTCGCTTTTACGCGGTCCACGGTCCCCCTTCTGCAGGCCCTCTGTGCATTATGTAATTCATCTGTGTATCTCTGATCTATTCACTGCTTGGGTACTAACAACGTTTAACTAATATGAACTTGCAGAGAATGGTCCAATCACGAGGTGGTGGAGTAAACCTGGTGGCAGGGGAGAGTCATCCCGAGGGAGAGGCAAGGGAATGATAGAACTTGCTCCAAAGGTCCGGGAAGCTATTAAAAGCACCAGGAAAATAATCAGGACACTGGACAAAGATGCCTCCCATTCGGAGAGTGATTATGTACCTTCTGAAGCCTCTTCCAAATCAATACCAGAATTCATAGAAGACTTCCCGGAGAGGTTTCGGTTGACAAATGAACCCTCTGACTCTACCCCCGCCCCTGCTCCAGCACCAGCCAATTCTGAGTCGTCTGAAGGCTCAGCAGCAGAGAGTGGCCACACAGACTCCACGTCACCCACAACTTCCCTGTCTGGTGAACATTCCGAAGATGAAAAAGCTGTAGATGCACCCCAAACAGGGGGAGAACCCCAAGTTGGGGGAGTGGAGAGAACAAGAAACCCGGTGGTGTGGCAAGATAGATTTGTCAGTGAGGCAGCTTTTCATAGATTCTAGGAGTGGTGGTCGGAGAGAAAATTGATAACGGAGCGCAGGTTCCCCACCAAAGATCTATTGCCACACAACCCAAATGTGAAGATACAATTCAGAGAAAGAAAGGGTTGGGACTACTTCGCTTGCTACCTGCCAGATGCTAATGAACACCTTGTCAAGGAGTTTTACATAAACTTATCTTTTCTGAATAAAGACTCCAAGGCAACCATGGTGAGGAATCTCACGGTACCTTTTGATGGGGAAACATTGAATGCTTATCTACAGTTTTATGAGGAAGATGAAACACAATACCGAGAGAAGTTGGATGCGGGTGATGAGGCCCGTCATTGGCTGGCGGAGCATTTGGCTATCCCGGATGAAGCCTCAGAGTGGTTGTAGGCAGAAAAGACCATTCTCATGAGAACGTTGAATTTTGAGGCTAAAGTCTAGGAGACGTTCGTGTGTAACAAGCTTGACCCCACCTTGCTTGAGAACTCTATTCCTCTCCGGCGGGCTGTATTGATTGCTTCTATTATGGCGGGTTAGCCGATTAATGTCGGGAATGTCATGTCCACAGTCATCACCTGGGTGGTAAATGAGGGAGATAGAGCTTACCCGTTCCCCAACTTCCTGACCATGTATTTTGAGAATCAACAGGTGGACAAGAGAAGTTTTGATGTGAAGCTTAAATCAAAAGCGCCTTTCTCTTGGTATGATCTGCAAAGTGATGACAACCCGAAGAGCAAGAAATTCACGGGTAAATCCATTGCTTCCACTGGTCAGTCTAAAGAGCCAGTGGTTGTAGTGGAGTTTTCTTAGCCCGAGCCCGCCATCCCAGAGAGTGCTCCAGGCCCCTCCACCTCAACAGACCCGGGCATTCCTTCATCCGGGGCATATCCTCTGACTGCCCACAGACTGAGCCAGTCACTTGCCAGTATCAACAACTGGATGTAGGCAGCTACTTCTAAGATGTCTGTGCTTTCTACGTCTGTGGTAGCCCAGGATACTCCTCCTCCACCACAGATACCCTAGTCACTTGAGGACTCCCTCAGGAAACTTCTGGCCAACCAGACGAAAATCCTTGACAACCAGAAGAAGATTCTGGATGATGTTGACTCCCACGGGAAGGATTTAAAGGAGCTTACAAAGGAGACCAAGAGGCTCAAGAAGACCCGTGCATCAAAGGAGTCGGTGAAGGAGCTGAGGAAGGAGGTGGACAAGCTGAAGGAGGATCACCTGCGTTTAGACCTATTGCTTCAGGAGCCGGCTGCCCAGCCTGAGCAGGAGATAGAGGTTGAGAGACTTGCAAAGAGGAGGAGGGTGCTGCCCCGTACAGAGGGCATTCAGTTAGAGTTGGCAGACCCGCCAGAGCAGGCCCAGGCCACAAAGGGAGTCCATTCCTAGGTCCAGCTGGAGGCTCAAGGCTCTAGGGCCCAGTCCCAGGTTTCCCCACAGGCCACAGACCCCGGGACCCATGCTGAGGATACCACACATGTAGAGGGGCAATAGGGAGTTTTTCTTTACTCTCTTTCTCCTTTTATTTGAGCTTATTTTGCTAGTTAGCATTGGGGACAATACTAGCTTTTAGTTGGGGGAGTGGCCCTATCTTGATTGTGATTCTGATGGATGACTGTATAATTCAGACAATAGTTTTCTTTTTATTATACTTTATTTTGATTTTGGTATGTAGATAACTTTACTCTTTCATTACCTTTAGTATTTTTCACTTTTGGTATGTATATAAAGTTACTTCCCAATGTATATATTCATCCCCTTATGTATATTCGACTAAATCCCCTCATGTATATATTCATTCTATCTTACGCATTTTCCCTTTCTATAGCTTATTATTTCCTTTCATAGCTTCTTGTTTTGAATTTTTTGCATGAAATAAGCCTTTGGTTTTCTTAATGCCACGGTTATTTTCAAAGGTGGAATTTGTGTGAACCGGGTGGCTCTTCCCAAGGATGGATGGTGTGACGACTTTCTTAAGGGTTTGAGTCTATTTTTCTTTTTGTTTCTTTTTAATAGTTAGTGAATAAAGATGCCTCAAGAAAAGCTTCACTTGGGCCTAACACATTTGCCTTTGATCTCATGGTAAAAAACAAATCGTTGTGTTTAGGATGGTGAAAGTTGTGACCTTGAGACTCTTGTGTTGGCCGATAATTATCAAGTGGTTTTTCGGGACCATTGTGTTGCTCAAAGCATAACTAAGGTTGTTGTGGTCCCCCGACTCTGTTTCTTTAGCGATCCCATAGCTTGAGTGGTGAGAGTTTGGATTGCAAATCCAAGTCCCGTGCCATTAGTCTAGAAATTTCCCTGAATGTTTTTCTAGGAGAAATCATAAGTGAAGTTTGACTTAAGAGGTGATTATAGGCTCTCCTTGATCCAAATAGTGAATTGAACATTTCCATAGCCTACCAGTGACAATTTCCCTAGTCAACCCTTTTGAGCCTTGGACCTTTTTCTTTCAAAAAACTATGTTACAAGCCTTTACCCATTTTAACCCTCTCTTGGCACCCAAATCTTTCCTTAACACAAGGCAAAAGCATAAGTTTGGGGGAGAGACGAGGTATTGCAACAAAGTGAAAAAGAAGGTACAAAAGAAATAAAAGAAAGGCAATGAAAAAGAAAGAAAAGAGAAAAAAAATAAAAAAAAAAAGCCAAAAAGAATGAACAAAGTAGAAGAAATAAAGGGAACCAATGGAAGAAATATGATTAAAGGCGTGGAATGCCTATAAAGGATAAAAAGGGATTTGAAAGAACAAAAAGGTGTAACAGTATGTCTCTCCAACCCTCCAGAAAGAACTACTCAAAGAGTCAAAGAATGTGAAACAAATGAAGTGCTTAAGGGAAGATTGAACCCACTCTGACCAAATGTTTCCTACCTTTAACCAAAAGCCTTCATCATGTACCTACAAAAGCCTTATATGATCTTGAGTTGAATGAAACGTACATTAGTGGTGACTTACATAAGGGGCAAACCTATGGTACTTTGAGCCGGACTTGAGTCTCTTCTTTGAGAGAGATGAGTGAACTCCCATTATCCTCGTTCTGAGCGTTACAATTCTAAAGTGAGGTGCTTAAGGAAAGTTGAAGAGTATGAGTTTGGGTCCCACAATGACCAAAGTGGTAGTAAGAGTTCATTGATGAGTCGTGTCAACTCTTGATGCTCCTGTGTCGCACTTAAATCCATGGTTTAAAAATGGGTCAAATGTTGTTAATGAGTCATTTGCATTGAGGGCAATTGTTAGTCCCAATTGAGGCTAGAAGAGGTTACATTAGGACAGCCGAATTTTCTTGAAACTACTCAAAAAGGGGTGGGGCTTATTTTGATTGCTTGAGGACAAGCAAAAGCTTAAGTTTGGGGGAGTTGATAACTAGGGATTTTGCCTTGTTCTATACTCTAATTGCTTAAGGTTTGGACACATTGTACATAAAATAGCCCCAAAAGCTTACAGGTTGTGCTTGTTGCAGGATTGAGCCAAAAATGATGACAAATAGTCAGAAACCTGCTAAAAAAGGGAGTGAATCTTGAACAAGTACCAAGAACAACAAAAAGGCTACGTCAAGTGACCACCGTGACCGCGGTCCAATTTTCGCGGTCCGCGGTGGTAAAGTTTAGAGAAGCCATTTCAAGTCCAAGTCCACCGCGACCGCAGTCCAATCTTCACGGCCCGCGGTGGTGAAGTTCAGAGAGGTGTTTTGAAGGCTAAAGTCCACCGCGGTCGCGGTCCAATCTTTGCGGTCCGCGGTGGTGAGGTTCAGAGGACAGGGTTTTGAAGGCAAAGGGCACCGTGGACCGCGGTCCATTTTACGCGGTCCGCGGTCAAGAAGACTCAGAGACTCAGCAGCTGAAGCCAAAACAGTCCACCGCAGACTGCAGTCTCTTTTACGAGGTCCGCAATAACCCCGCAGGGGTATTTTTGTTCGGAATTTTGGTGGAGTATAAATAACTTCTTTTGTATTTTTTTAGGGTACGCTGAGTATAAACAGTAGTAGGCAACTCGTGAATAGTCTATTTTCATCTTTTGTTGCAATTTTAGCTTCATTTCAACACTGAATCTTCTTATTTTATTTTATAAATTAATCATATAGGTTTGGTTTCATCTATTTCTGTGATTTCTTCATTGATCATGAGTAGCTAAACCCTTTAGCTAGGATTGTGGCTCAACCCTAGTGTGGGTAATTAATGGGTTCTCTAAATTAGGACTTAGATGTTTATGGGTGATGGATATTTGGGTTGATTTATGGTTTTATTGTTAAAATTGGTGGTTGCAAACACCAATTGGTGTTCAATTGACTTGGGTCCTTCTTGAGAAAGGGGACTTGAGTCTAGGAAATCAACCCAACAAGGAATTGAGATGAAATCATGAGAATTGATAGTCCTAATTAACGTGTTAAACCTCGAGAGAGTGAAACCCTACTTGAGCATATATTGCTTGTGCACATTTGACACCCAGTTGACCTTGAGAAAGGCAATTAGGCATAGTCACTCAAACTACAGATAGGTATAGAGTGGGTAACTTTGGAGCATTTGGCTATATCATAATTTCCCCGACTAATATCTTTGCCTTAGGTATTAGAAGCCGTTAATTACTCGCCTAGGTAGAAGTCATAACCCTAGTGCTTTTAACCAATTAGAAATCAACCTAAAAAGATATTAGTAGTTCAATTGCAATCATTATTAGTTTAAATCATAGTTATAGTACAAAACCATCAATGATAAAAAGAGTAATCAAGAACACGAACCATTGCTAGATCACTTAGAAACTCTCTCCAAATCATAACTCCTTAAGGATTCGATCCCGACCTTTCGGGTAAAAGCTGCACGACCCTCATCTTCCTACTTTAATAGTAGTGTGGGTGAGAGCCGATCAGTATGAACCAAAGGCGCAAGTATCATAATAGAGATTTAAGGCGTGGATATAATTGACACCTGTGTGGAAGGGAGTTTATGAAAGCGACAAAAGATACGATGCGAGAGTGAAAGGTAAGTAAGGTAAAGGTAAAGAAGATATGAGAGACTCAAGTGTAGAAGGTTGTGAATAGTCCAAATTTCAAATAAAGGTTGGGTTTTAGTTTATTTACAGAGGAGACTCTGCAAAAAATTTGTAAGTCTGCAAAAAATTTGTATGTCTCTAAGGTCAAAGGGTAAACAAATCAAAGAAAATGAGTTTCATCAAAATTTAACATTTTGGGATAAAATATGGTACAAGTTATAATACCCCGCAGTTATGGACTAGTGCTATATCACATGATCATGATAGTATGGTATATGAAGTAGGTTAAAAGTGGTTACTCCTTGTCGCGCCCCCTTTTTCCATCTATCGCACGGGTTAGGTACGGAGAGATCGGGTTTATGACATTCTGGACAACTCCTTAAAGGAAAAGGGTTTAAGGAAGAGTCGCCACCTAACGATTTCTATGGTGCGTTAGGGCACCTAGAGTTGATAACTCATAAAATAGTTTGCATTACCAGAGAATGGGTAAGGGCTTGAAATTATCCCAAGGGGAAGGTGTTAGGCACCCCTCAAGATCCACAACTGTGGGTCCCAGCCAAGAAATTTTGTGAATTTAGACAGACAAACAAGTAAGGCTCAGATAAGAGGGGATTGCATATAAAGCACAAGTGTTATTAAAGAAAGCTTTTGGAAAACATTGCAAATATTTGAAGAAATTATCCTAGGTTTGAAGCAATACAAATCACATCAATGCAATACCCGGTATGTCACTTCCTCAATGAGGCGGCTACACGTGGTATTAGCGCACCGTTCATCATATCCATATTCTACCTTTCCCACCCCGTAAAGGTTATTTAAAACGCATGTATGCTGGTCACAAGTGCTTATTGCGTGCTATTACCCATCCCATCCTATAAGTCCTGGAGGGTATTTAGGACTACGATTCCTACAAGGTAAGGACTAGGCTGAACCCTCTAGGTTCAAAGGACAAAATACTAAGCGACATACATAACAAATAGGACTACAAATAAGGGAACAAGTAAAGGAAAATAAAGGCTCACAGATCCCTCAACAAGTAAACATGTAGGTAGCACGTCTCAAACACATTTAAGGTCTCAAAGATGGGAGTATAAAAACAGGAATGCTGAAGTTGAAATAGTAAGTTTCAAAAGGATATATTTTAGCAACTTAGCAGTGAAAGCAGAAGGTTCAGTTAAGATTGAATAATAAAAAAGAGATGATTGATTTTAAAAAACGCACCAGCTTGAGCAGTTAGAAGTATATAGTAATTTTAAAATTTTCCAGTAAAGGGAAAGATAGCTTTCAGAAAACTAGTAGTCGAAACAGGAATGTTTTTATTTATTTTGAAATTCAGTAATCCAAAAATGAGTGTGAGAATCCAGTAGTTCATAAGACCTTAATAAATCACTTTAGAAAATAGTTCAACAAGTATTCAGAAATAGAATGACTTTTGCAGAGTGAAGTAACTTTGAAACCTAATAGTTGGAAGACATAATTGAACAGGAATCAGGAAAGCAGTAATGAGAAGTAAAATGCACAACTTCAAAATTATTTTAAAACAAAGCAGGATGTTTTGGTAAAAGTAGAGTGAGCTTTAGAGAGGCAAAATAAGAGTGGGAGCAGCAGAGTTCAAAAATGTTTGGGGGGGGGGGGGGGGG
>ML253226.1:4045-18711 GCA_005239495.1 Nicotiana undulata
CTCTGAAAAATTGAGTAAGGAATTTGCTAAACTTATGGGGAGTGAGTTTGAGATGAGTATGATGGGCGAGCTAAACTTCTTTTTAGGCTTGCAAATCAATCAAAACTCAAGTGGAACAATGATCCATCTACAAAAATATGTGAAGGAATTGCTCAAAAGATTTAAAATGGAGGACTCAAAAGAAATTGACACCCCCACAGCCACAGCTACAAAATTAGATGTGGATGAACCTGGTTCATCCATTGATCAGAAGCTATACAGAGGGATGATTAGGTCTTTATTATACCTCACTGCCAGTAGACCTGATATTGTGTTCAGTGTACGACTGTGTGCTAGGTTTCAGGCAAATCCAAAGGAGTCCCATCTAACTACAGTGAAGAGAATTCTGAGATATCTGAAAGGCACTACTGATTTATTCCTTTGGTATCCTAAAGGTAGTAATTTCGACCTTGTAGGATATGTTGATGTAGGTTTTCTGGTTGACAGGAAAAGTACTTCAGGCATGGCTCACTTTTTGGGCTCTTGCCTTGTGTCTTGGGCCACCAAGAAACAAAATTCAGTAGCCTTGTCTGCTGCTGAGGCTGAATATGTGGCTGCAGCCTCATGTTGTGCTCAGTTGCTATGGATCAAGAAATAACTTATGGACTTTGGTATAGAGGTTGGATGCATTCCTATTTTCTATGACAACACTAGTGCAATTAGTATGACGAAGAACCCGGTTCATCATAAAAGAACTAAGCACATAGATGTTAGACACCATTTCCTAAGGGATAACTATGAAAAATGAATGATCTCAATCGAATTTTGTGCTACTGACAAACAAATTGCAGATATCTTTACTAAAGCACTGAGTAGGGAGCATTTTGAGAGAAACCGGCTTGAATTAGGGATGATTAAGATCACCTAGTTGAAAAAAAAGGTTGAAAAAAAATGGAAAAAAAATTGTTTTGGCTAGAAACACTAAAATAGATAATTAACCAGACTTATCATTGCTTATGACTTTACTGCCATAATCTCTTGTCATGTATTAATATGATTCCTTGGTTGCTAATGATGTTTTTCTATCTTTGTATATTGAGGCAAATCAAAGACTTTAACACGATGAACCTGGTTCATCGCTGTTGGTTCATCTAACTGACAAGGTACGTGCTCATCTCCATACAATTATTGAAATACTTATAGTCACACGTGAGTAGGACTCTATATATATTTGGTTCATTTCAAATTCTATGTACTTATCCTAAAATGAACAAGTTCCAAAGAGTCCCATCGTATCTTAATTAGCCTAGATTTAGGGATCACTAACCGTATAACCAAATAACACCCCTACATCGATTAGACTTCCACTTGACTAATAAGTCTGCCCGTTGTAAAATTAATAACCACATCTTTAAAAGGCCATCATTACCTCCTCTCTTCAAAAGCATAACCGTCAAGCCTAGTTCTTCATTCCTCTCAAACCAAAACTGATCGACTTTCTTCTCTTCCAAATTCTTCATAAAAATGTCTTCACCACCCCATGTTTCATCTTCCTTCTCCACCCATGATTATGAGGACGGTAATTCTAGTTCTAATTCTCCATCAGTATACAGTTCACATTCTCCAGCCAGATCTTCAACCCCCCAAAACCTTCTAGTTCTTGAACCTAATCATGAACCTACACCTAACCCTACTTCATCCCCCAGGGCGCGTAGAGTGAAAGGTTTGTCCAGAAAATCAGTTGCTTCTGGTTCTCGTGCCAAGTTTCTGGAAGAAATACTTCAAGCTAGCAAGGTCCAAGATTCTGAATCCTCTAGTGAATCCTTCAAATCCGCTAATGANGGCCTACAACAATCAGTAGATGAATCTGGTTCATCTATTGAGGAGACGTTGGCTGAGATGCTTAGGAAGTTGGGGGAGTCCTATAATCCCAAAAAGAAAAGAACTCCTAAGTCCAAGAAGGCTACTACCCCAGTTCCACCAAAGAAGAGGAAAGCTTCATTATCTGTTGATGCTCCTGCCCCAAAGATTCGAGCTACAAGAAGTGATGTCAGGCAAGAAGAAGAAAAATTGGAAAGAGCTCTGAGAGAGAGCAAAAAGAAGAAGGTTGCCAAGGGAAAGGCAAATGTGGGAGAGCCTATTAAGGCAGTTACTATTGATGATGATGCGATGGACCTGGTCCATCATGAGGAGCAGCCTGCTCCAGTTATGGTTGAGACACCTAAACCCAATAAAGCTAAGGCTTCTTCCAAGAAGTCAGCATCTGTGTCTACCACACCCTCTACCATTGCAAAGAGGACCAGGTTTGAGTCAAGAAAAGTCAAGATTACTGATAATGATGAATGGAGTGGAGGAGAAGAGGAAGAGTCTGGTGAAGAGACTGACAAACTCACCATGTTTGGCAAGCGTACAATCTTGAAGGGAAAGCTGGTTAGAGACCTTGAGGAATCAGGGATGATTTTCCTGATGGATACCCTAGACGTGCAAGGGTGGAAGGACATGGTTCTTCACCTGGAAGGAAGGCTGGCTAAAAATGAGTTGGTTGAATTTATGGCCAACGCAATTGTCAAGGATGGCAGGGTAACTACCAGGGTTCATGAAGTCGAAATCTCATTTGAAGCAAAGGAGTTGGGGGAGATACTGAATATCCCTGCTGAGGGTTATGATGACTATACAAGGCAAAGATGGCCTAATCTGGATGGTATGTCCTCAGCTCTCAAAATCACCAAGTTTTTCTGTGAGAATGATCAAGAACCTGAGCTCAGGGCAATATTCAAGAGCGAGATGCGACCTCAGCACAAACTGTTCTTTGAGTTTGTGATCAAGTTTCTGCTGCCAAGACAAGAGCGAAGGCACATTTCCAGCTACATGGACCTCACGCTTATGGAATGCTTGTACAGGGGTAAGCAGATCAATTGGCCTACTTTCATCATCCAACTCTTGGACAGGGTTGTGAATGGAGCAAAGGCGCATGCTATACCGTATGGATTTATTCTGATTGTTGTGCTTGCCTACTTCAAGGTTCCTGTGAAGAAAACTGAGATTGCTACTGCTAAGGACTATTTTGGGAAGAATACACTGTTGACCTGTGACTACAATGTAAATGTTCCTGAGGATGAACCTGGTTCATCTAGGAAAATACCTGTTAACAGCAACGTCAGATCACTTGTGCAGGAAGGTGAGATAAAGGATGCGGAGATCCTTCGATTGAAATCTCGCCTTATTGAGGTTGATGCTGAGCGGGATGCTCTCAGAACTGAATTAGCCAAAAAGAAGGAGAATAATGAGGGTGTTCTTCAACAAATGCTCTCCCTTATTCAAGCCAAGACCACAACCTCATCTGCCCCTTCCCAGCCCTAGGAGTCCAGTGCCACCAAAACACTTTCAATGCCCAGTTTGGGATTTTATCTTGTTATGTTTTTTTGTTGTTCTGATCATGGTTGTGACTGCTTTTAATTCATTTTGTGTATAGTGCTTCATATATGATCTAATCAATGAATTTTCTTTTTGGTTATTGATTATGTCTCAGTTTCTTAAATAGCTTACATTTGATTGGTTTCTTTTGATGATTAATCATGCTTTGCACCTGCAGTTGCCTCAATGGACATGAGTAATTGTTAATAACTCTGGTAAGTTTATAATTTTGCAACTTTTCGATGATGCCAAAAGGGGGAAGATATGTGCTTCAAAGATTTTTGTGATATTTTATAACCTAATGAACCTGGTCTCTCTATGATAAATGCTTAAAAACTTTACAAAGTGTCTATGTTGGATTGAAGTATGTACAAGGTTGAGCACAGAGTTTGTCATCATCAAAAAGGGGGGATTTGTTGAACCAAGTCACTGCATGGTTTTGAAGATTGACAAATGCCTACCTAGTTGAACCAGGTCCATCAGGGAAAACATTATCAAACAGACTCATTGACACAAGAAGCGTACATGCACAGAAGATAAACATGATCTGTGAATTATCTATGAACTAAGAGGTTGTCTCCTAAAGTGAAAAGGTTGCAAAGTGATAAGAAGAAAGAATTCGAATTCAGCAAGGACAAAAACAATCGAGGAAGCTGAGATGAACACAAACTCTTCCACCAAGGAAGAGTTGCACTAGAACTGAACAACAACATCTCAACTACGGATTCTATAAATTGTTGAAGCATTCCTGCTGAAGAATTGATCGCACAAAGACAGAAGTGAAACAAGAACTGAAAGCAAAATTACCAAAGCAATTTTGCAAGCAGAATCCTTGTGCGACACAAAAGCTACTTGAACCAGCTAGAAGAACCAGTTCCATCTGTTATCTTTTGAGTCTAGTTGGTTTGTAGTAGGTGATTAAATATTGTATCTTTCAGCTTTATTAGAAGCAATTGTAATAGGTACACATTGATCAAGTTAGAGTTAACTTGAAGTTTTTCGCAATTAGCTAGAGTCTAGTTTGCCATAAAGGGATTAGAGTTAGTCCTTAGGTTTACAAAAGAGTTTATTTTGTAAATGTTGTTTGGCTCAGAGTTGTAGTGAAGAGTTTGGGAAAATCCTACTGGGAAGTAGGTCGTGGTTTTTTCACCTTTTGATCCAAGTGTTTTCCACGTAAAATTATTGTGTTCTTTAATTTCTGCAATTACTTTTCCGAAAACAGTAGAAGTTGGAACACTAAGAAGAACCAGGTTCTTCTATAGAGACTGCACTCGAAAATTGGACACCACACAAATCACCCCCTCTCTTGTGTGGTATTGACGTATAAAACATCAATTTCTGTTTTTAGTATTTCAGAAACAGATGTATTTACTTCTTTCAGAACCTTACATGTATTATTCGTAGATAGTCCGTGACATTGTGACTCCGAAGATCTGGGTTTTGGTTATTTTTTAGAATTCGTAAAATCAATGGATTGAGTTATGTACTTTTAGTCTGTTTTCATTTTTATGCTTTTATTTATGAAAAGGTCATTTTTCACTTGTTCTCATTTAATAATAAAGAATTATAACAAATTTGAGTATTTATGTTGGCTTGCCTAGCGGGTTCAACGTTAGGCGCCATCACGGTCCCGACGGTGGGAATTTCGGGTCGTGACAAATGATTTATGTCATGGGTAGGAAAAATAGAATTTAGCAACAATGGCACGTGTACGCACTCGTCACCTCACGTACACGGCACCCATATAACAAAACAGTATCAAAACAACCTAAGGGGAAGTCCCCAACATAGAGTTGGGCAAGCCACTTACCTCGACCGCGCTACTCAACTCAAAACCACGCTCTTGCCACAAGTATCCGACTCCGGGTGGCCCAAATCTATTTAATTCAATTGCATAAAGTAAATATCACTTTAAGGAATCAAAATAGCTAATTAGTTCGAAGCTAATACGCGAAATTAGAAAAATTGCCCAAAAAGTCCGTCGGGTCCACGTCTCAGAATCGGGTAAAAATTATAAATTACGAACACCCATTCACTCACGAGTCTAACCATATAAGAATTATTCAGTTCGGATATCAAAATCCCGATCAAAACTCAAAAAATTAGCCTAGGAACTTAATCCAATTTTCCACCATAAATTCAAATTTAAAGGGTAGATTTAGGAGTATAATCATGAAAATTAGTCTAAACCGAGTAGGAATCACTTACCTAAATTGCCCAGGTGAAAATCTCCCCAAAAATCGCACTTCCCGGCTCTCAAGTTCAAAAATGTGAAAAATGGCTTAAACCCCCGATTTGGGTTTTTAAGATTCTGCCGAGGTGAATATACAGTGCGATAGCGAACCAATAGTTGCGATCGCATAGAGTAAAGCACACGCCCTCAAAAATTGCACAACGCGAACGCGGAACACCTCATGCGTTTGCGTAGAAGAACGCGCCCAACTGCCCACACACGCACCTATGCGAACGCACCCTTCCCACACACGTTCGCGATTCGAGCTGGGGGTGAAACCTACGCGTTCGCAATATACCCAACGCGAACACACTGAACCATCACCCCCTGCCCAGCCCAGCAGCCCTATGTGATCGCCGCCCAAGCTAGGCGATCGCATTGCACAATCCAGCTGGCCTAAAATCTCCTCTACGCGATCGCAGTTCCTAACACGCGATCGCATTGAACAAATAACTGTTGCTATAAAAAACCAGAAAACCAGCAAACACCTAAGGCCAAAAATGCACGTTTGAGCATCTGAAACACACCCGAGGCCCCCGGGACCTCAACCAAACTTACCAACCAATCCTAATACCTCATTCAAACTTAGTCGGGCCTTCAAAACACATCCCATAACATCAAATTCACCAATTATGCATGGATTCAAGCCTAAGAACTTATGAAATTTCCAAAATTCACAACCGATGTCGAAGCACGTCAAAACTAGTCTGAATGACCTCAAATTTTACGCACATGTCATAAATGACACTATGGACCTACAGCCGCTCTCAGAATTCCATTCCGAGCCCGATATCAAAATTTCACCTATCGGCTGAAATCGCCGAAATTCTAACTTTCGCCAATGCAAGCCTAAATCTACTACAGACCTCGAAAACACATTCTGAACACGCTCCTAACTCCGATATCACCCAACGGAGCTAACGGAGTCGACGGAATACCCTTCCGGGTTTGTCTTCACACAGTTCCAACTATGGTCCGATTTCTAAAGCTTAAACTACACATAAGGACTATGCGTCCAAAAACTCTCTGAATTTCACCACTCAACGTTCCGACAAGTCACAAAAGCAGAAATAGACATGGGGAAAGCAGTTATTAGGGGATCGGGGCGCTAACTCTCAAAACGAACGACCGGGTCGTTACATTCTCCCCCTCTTAAGAAAATGTTTCATCCTCGAACGAGTATTGATACATACCTGAAGCTGCGAAAAGATGAGGGTACTGACTGCGCATATCCTGCTCGGTCTCCCAAGTCACCTCCTCGACCGGCTGACCCCTCCACTGAATCTTTACTGATGCAATATTCTTTGACCTGAGCTTTCTGATCTGTCTATCCAATATAGCTACAGGCTCCTCAACATATGATAAATCCTTGTCCAACTTGACTGAACTGAAATCCAAAACATGAGTCGGGTCACCGTGATAGTTCCAGAGCATAGAGACGTGGAATACCGGATGAACTCCATGTAGGTCGGGAGGCAATGCCAGCTCATAAGCAACCTCCCCAACCCACTGCAATACCTTAAAACGGCCAATAAATCTCATACTCAGTTTACCCTTCTTCTCGAACCTCATGACGCCTTTCATAGGCGATACCCGAAGCAAA
Organism: Nicotiana undulata; assembly: GCA_005239495.1. Taxonomy (NCBI): domain Eukaryota; kingdom Viridiplantae; phylum Streptophyta; class Magnoliopsida; order Solanales; family Solanaceae; genus Nicotiana; species Nicotiana undulata. Next base: position 11,275 of record ML253226.1, read on the forward strand.
ACCCGATCACCAGCCATAAATGCCAAATCACGGATTTTCCAGTCCGCATAACTCTCCTGCCTGGGCTGAGCTGTGCGAAGCCTCTCCTGAATCACCTTCACCTTGTCCAGGGCATCCTGGACAAAATTTGTACCCAACTATCGGGCCTCGCCGGGCTCAAACCACCCACTGGAGACCTGCACCGTCTACCATACAAAGCCTCATATGAATGCTGGACTGGTAACTATTATTATAAGCAAACTCTGCAAGTGGCAAGTATCGGTTCCATGAACCCCCAAAATCCATCACACAGGCACGGAGGATATCCTCAAGAATTTGAATCGTGCGCTCGGACTGCCCGTCCGTCTGAGGTTGAAAGGTTGTACTCAACTCCACCCTGGTGTCTAACTCCTGTTGAACGGCTCTCCAGAACCGTGAAGTGAACTGTGCACCTCTGTCTGAGATGATAGATACTGGAATGTCGTGGAGGCAAACAATCTCCCTGATATAAATCTCAGCCAGCCTCTCGGAGGAATATGTAGTCAACACTGGAATGAAATGGGCTAATTTGGTCAGTTGATCCACGATCACCCAAATAGCATCGAACTTCCTCAAAGTCCGAGGGAGTCCAACCACAAAGTGCATGGTGATCCGCTCCCACTTCCACTATGGAAGCTCAATCTACTGAAGTAACCCTCCCGGTCTCTGATGCTCATATTTGACTTGCTGACAGTTGAGACACTTGGATACAAACTCCACTATATCCTTTTTCATCCTTCGCCACCATAGTGTTGTCTCAGATCCTGGTACATCTTTGCGGTACCCGGGTGAATGGAATACCGCGAGCTATGGGCCTCCTCAAGAATAAACTCCCGAAGCACATCCACATTGGGCACACAGATACGAACCTTCATCCTCATCATGCTATCATCACTTATAGTCACATCCCTGACATCACCTCGCTGAACTCTATCCTGAAGAACCAGAAGGTTGTGATCATCATATTGGCGCTCTCTGATACGGTCATAAAGAGAAGATCGGGCAACCACACAAGCTAAAACCCGGCAAGGCTCTGAAAGATTCAATCTCATGAACTGACTGGCTAAGGACTGAACATCCAAGGCTAAGGGCCTCTTAGTTGCCGGAAGATATGCCAAACTCCCCAAACTCTCCGCCCGGTGACTCAATGCGTCGGCCACCACATTGGCCTTCCTCGGGTGGTATAATATGGTGATGTCATAGTCTTTTAGTAACTCCAACCATCTCCGATGGTGCAAATTGAGGTCCTTCTGCTTGAATAAGTGCTGCAAACATCGGTGATCAGTGAAAATCTCATAGGGAACACCGTATAAATAATGATGCCATATCCTTAGGGCATGAACAATCGTTGCTAACTCGAGATCATGAACTGGATAGTTCTTCTCATGCACCTTCAACTGTCTGGACGCGTAGGCAATCACCATACCGTCCTGCATCAACACCGCCCCAAGGTCAATCCTCGAAGCATTACAATAGACTGTATAGGACCCTGAACCCGTAGGCAATACCAACAATGGAGTTGTAGTCAAGGATATCTTGAGCTTCTGAAATATCTCCTCGCACTCCTCAGTCCACCTGAACGTAGCACCCTTTTGGGTCAACCTGGTCATAGGTGCTGCAATGGATGAAAATCCCTCCACAAAACGATGATAGTTCCCAGGTAAACCAAGGAAACTGCGGATCTCCGTAGCTAAAGACGGTCTAGGCCAACTCTGCACCGCCTCCACCTTCTTCGGATATACCTTGATCCCATCACAAGACACCACATGGCCTAAGAATGCCACAGAATCAAGCCAAAATTCACACTTAGAAAATTGTGCATACAATTTCTTCTCCCTCAAAGTCTGAAGCACAGTCCTCAAATGCTGCTCATGGTCCTCCTGGGACCGAGAATATACTAAGATGTCATCAATGAACATGATGACGAAAGAATCAAGATAAGGCTGGAACACACTGTGCATCAAATGCATAAAGGTTGCTGGGGCATTGGTCAGCCCAAATGACATGACAAGAAACTCATAGTGGCCATATCTGGTCCTAAAGGCAGTCTTCGGGATATCCGGTCCCGAATCTTCAACTGATGATAGCCAAAACGCAAGTCAATCTTGGAAAATTCCCTGGCACCCTAAAACTGGTCAAATAAATCATCGATGCGAGGCAATGGGTACATGTGCTTCACTGTAACCTTGTTCAGCTGCCGGTAATCAATACACATACTCATAAAGCCATCCTTTTTATTCACAAATAATACCGGAGCACCCCAAGGTGATACACTGGGCCTGATGAAACCCTTATCAAGAAACTCATGCAACTGCTCCTTCAAATCAGGAGGAGCCATGTGATAGGGAGGAATGGAAATGGGCTGAGTTCCCGGTAACAAATCAATGCCGAAATCAATATCTCTATCGGGCGGCATACCCGGAAGATCAGCTGGAAAAATATCAGGATAGTCCCGCATGACTAGAACTGACTCAACTATAGGGGTATCAACACTAACATCTCTCACATAAGCTAAGTACGCATCACACCCCTTCTCCACCATCCGTTGAGCCTTAAGAAAAGAAATGACACGGTGGGGAGTATACTCTAAGGAACCTCTCCACTCTAACCTCGGTAAACCTAGCATAGCCAGCGTTACGGTCTTGGCGTGACAATCAAGAATAGCATAATGGGGCGACAACCAGTACATGTCCAAGATAACATCGAAATCTACCATACTGAGTAATAACAGATCAGCCATGGTCTCAAAACCACTGAGAACAATCAAACACGACTGATATACGTGGTCCACAATAAGAGAATCTCCCACGGGAGTAGAAACATAAATGGGGGAACTCAAAGAATCCCGAGATATCCCTAGATGTGAAGCAAAATAAGAAGACGCATATGAATATGTAGATCTTGGATCAAATAATATTGATGCATCCCTATGACAAATAGGGAAAATACATGTGATGACTGAATCTGAAGCACCAGCCTCTGAACGGGATGGAAGAGCATAGTACCTAGCCAGGCCTCCCTCTCTAGGGTAACCTCGACCTCCCCGACCTCCACCTCGAGCTGTCTGAGAAGGTGGGGTAGCAGCTAGGGCTGGAAGAATAGTTCGAGGACCTGGTGGCGCACGTGGGGCCTGATACATCGAAGATGGTGCACCCCTCCTAGCCCTGGGGCAATCTCTGATCACGTGACGAGGGTCACCACACCCGAAACAACCTCTCGAAAGACGTGGCGGCTGGTGGTGACTCTGTACTGGCTTGCTGGACTGGCCGGTGATAGCACCTCGAGCAGGAGGTATATAAGATGTTGGTGGTGCATAGTAAGGCTCCTGAGGTCTAGAAGGAGCTGGAATACCACTGGCTGCTGGAAGAGCCGAATGAACAGGGTGACTCACAAAACCCCTCCCATAGCGTGTTGTTGGTGCACGAGCTCCCAAAAAATGACAGTCTCTCGAGACCTCTTGGCCTCTCTCTCCTCCCTGTCCCGAGCTAACATACTCTCAATCCTCCGGGCAATACTCATGGCCTGCTGGTAAGTGATATCTGTCTCCAACTCTCTGGCCATACCGGTCTGAATAATGGGGTGGAGTCCCATATGAAGCATCAAACCCTCTCTCTGATCATGATAACCAAAGTTGGTGCATGACGAGCCAAGTCACTAAAACGGACTGCATACTCCCACATTATCATAGTACCTTGGCGCAACTGCTCAAACTCTACACGTTGGGCATCCCTGAGGCTCTGAGGGACAAACTCAAGAAAAAACATCTCGGAGAACTGATCCCAAGTAAGTGAAGTTGCCTCCTCCGGACTACTCAACTCATAGGCACGCCACCACTGATAAGTTGCTCCCCTCAGTTGGAAAGCGATGAAAGAAACCCCACTCGTCTCCACAATACCCATGGTGCCAAAAATGCGATGACACTCCTCAAGAAAACCCAGAGCGTCATCTGAAGCTAGTCCACTGAAGTCAGGTGGGTAGTACTTCTTGTACCTCTCAAGTCGGAGTTGCTCGGCCTCAGAAGCAGCTACCCTAGCATCATGCTGAACTGGAGCCGCTAGGGGCATAGGAATAAACTCAGGAACCTGTCCCACATGGACCCTCTGTTCAGGAGTACGGGCTGCGGGAGTCTGTGCCCCTCCCCCGGCTTGGGATGTAACTTGAGCTATCGGGAGTAACCCCGCCTGAGTCAGAGTACTGAAAGCGCTCATAAACTGAGCCAAAGTCTCCTGGAGGGCTGGAGTAATAGTAGAGACCTCCTGTGCCCTTCCAAATGTAGTTGTTGGGGGCTCATCCGTCTCTGCTCTCGCCGGTGCTCGGGATGCACCGCATGCTCGTCCTCTACCCTGCCCCTGCCTCTGGTGTCTCTTGTTGGGGGCTCGGGTTCCTGATCGTCAGTACGTCCGGTACTGGTCTGCACAATCTGTGAGCAAGAGTAGAATAGAGCTTTAGAATTTGGATGATAGTACCTAGCACGACAAAGGATTCCAAGAATGTGATTGCTCTTAACAGTTGCATAGCCTCTCGAAGATAGATATGGACGTCTCCGCACCGATCCGCGAGACTCTAATGAACCGGCTTGTGACTTGTGACTCCTATGAACCTAAAGGCTCTGATACCAACTTGTTACGACCCGATTTACCCTATGGGCGGTCTCGTGATGGCACCTAGTCTTTACGACTAGGTAAGCCTAAATTTGCAGAAAAATAAATGTAATATAATAAATGAAACAAAAAATAAGAAGAAGAAGACACTTAACACAGCCGCTCGGCATGTACAATTTCACTTCCCACTACCCGGAATGTCACATCAGCCACAAGCTCTATACCAAAAGTAGCTCTATACAATGAAGTAGCAGAAATACATAAGTCATCTATGCCTATACTAGAGTAGAAGGGGACTCGTGGGATTCTGCGGACGCGGAATAATTACCTCGCGGTCTCCTCGAAGCTGCTAAGTGACTCCTAACCACGAAACGGATTGTTGGTACCTGGATCTACACACGAAAAACATGTGCAGGAAAGGGCATGAGTACTCCACAATTGGTACCCAGTAAGAGCCAAGCCTAACCCCAGTCAAGTAGTGACGAGGTCAGGTTAAGGCTCTACTGGATTTTTATAAGAAAAACAGTCTAAAATAGTACAGAAAGATATAAAAGAAGCTAAGGTAAAACAGTAGAAACAATTAAGCTGAAAGTAAAACGGTAACAGGGAGCCCTTGGCTCAGCACAAGAGTCACATGGTGAAATCTCCCGAGATACGTCTCGTAGTTCCAAATATAAATATGCAATGCAGTACAGGGGGAAGCTCCCGGAATACGTCTGTAATCCCAATTTAAATATGTAGTACGGGGGGAAAGCTCCCGGAATACGTCCGTAGTCCCAATTTAAATATGTAGTACGGGGGGAAAGCTCCCGGAATACGTCCGTAGTCCCAATTTAAATATGCAATGCGAATGAATGCCAGAGATAGTGTATTTAAAAAATTCAGGAAAAGAGTCGCAGACAAGAACGAGATAAAGACTAACTAACATGGTAAACATTGTATCAAATAAGGAATTTAGGTAAAACAGGTAGGCATGCTTCTTCCTAATTTAAACTACACAAGTAACATATAGACAGTGAAATAGAAGTAAAATGATTTATGTCGTGGGTAGGAAAAATGGAATTTAGCAACAGTGTCCCGTATACGCACTCATCACCTCACGTACACGGCGCCCATATAACAAAACAATATCAAAACAACCTAAGGGGAAGTCCCCAACACAGATTTGGCAAGCCACTTACCTCGACCGCGCTACTCAACTCAAAACCAAGCTCTTGCAACGTGTATCCGACTCCGAGTGGCCCAAATCTATTCAATTCGATTGCATAATGTAAATATCACTTTAATGAATCAAATAGCTAATTAGTTCGAAGCCAATACGCAAAATTAGAAAAATTGCCCAAAATCCCTCGGGCCCACGTCTCGGAATCAGGTAAAAATTATAAATTCCGAACATCCATTCACTCACGAGTCTAATAATATAAGAATTTCTCAAATCGGACATCAAAATCCCGATCAAAACTCAAAAATTTAGCCTAGGAACTTTATCCAATTTTCCCCCAATTTTCCACCATAAATTCAAATTTAAAGGGTAGATTTAGGAGTATAATCATGGAAATTAGTCTAAACCGAGTAGGAATCACTTACACAAATTGCCCAGGTGAAAATCTCCCCAAAAATCGCACTTCCCGAGCTCTCAAGTTTAAAAATGTGAAAACGGCTTAAACCCCCGATTTGGGTTTTTAAGATTATGCCCAGGTGAATATAAAGTGCGATCGCGAACCAATAGTTGCGATCGCATAAAATAAAGCAAATGCCCTCCAAAATTGCACAACGTGAACACGGAACACCCCATGCGTTTGCGTAGAGGAACGCGCCCAACTGCCCACACATGCACCTATGCGAACGCACCCTTCCCACACTATAACGACCCGGCCTGTCGTTAAGTGAAACATGCATTTGTAATTGTTGTTAGTGGCTTATTATATATTGGTTATTCTATTGTTGATGGGTTAGAGTTGATAGGCTTGAAATCGAAATGGTTAAATGAGAATTCAGTCACTTAGTCCTTAAGAACAACCTTAAAATGGGAAAAGTCAACTAAGAGTTGACTTATTGGGAAACGACCTCAGAATGCAGATTTTATGGCTCGGATAGCTTCGTTAGGTGATTTGGGACTTAGGAGTGTGTTCAGAATATTTTTAGGATGCCCGATGTAGAATTTGGCTTGAATTGGCGAAGTTAGTATTTTGGCGAATTCCGGTTGATAGGCGAGATTTTGATCCGAGGGTTGGAATGGGATTCTGAGAGTTGCTGAGCTTCATTAGGTCATTTTGGACTTGACCGCAAAATTTCAGGTCATTCGGAGATGATTTGGTTGGGTTTTTTATCAAATGCGTGTTTCGGAAGTTTTTGGAAATCATAGGCTTGAATTGGATGAGAATTTGGAGTTTTGATGTTAGTTTTGGTATTTTGAGAGTGCGACTAAGTTTGAATGATGTTATGGGATGTGTTAGTATATTTAGTTGGGGTCCCGAGGGGCTCGGGATTGATTTCGGGTGATTAACGGACTCATTTGGACTTAGAACAATTGCTGGTTTTCTGGTTTTTCTGCACAGTGATTTTGTTCACTGCGATCGCGGGTGAAGAAATGTGATCGCATAGAGTTAATATCGTCATGCTCAGATTTGTTCTATGCAATCGCAAGAAGGGAGGTGCGATCGCAGAGTAGAGGGAGGACAAGTCAGTGCGATCGCTTGGAATAGGCTGCGATCGCACAGAGGAAGATAGGCGCGCGTGGTCGGCTGGCAATTGCACTGTGCGATCGCGTGCATAGTGCTGCGATCGCGGAGGTCTGGGAAATTGGTCAGTGCGATCG
>ML253227.1:0-27975 GCA_005239495.1 Nicotiana undulata
AGCAGGACTTCCATCGATGGGAGTCAGCTAGGGCAAGTGAGTGCAGAAAAAGGAAAAATAAAAAGTGTGAGTAAATGGAAAAAGCTAAGATACAACAAAAATGAAAGCTATAAGATCAGATTGAAAAACTCACCAGCTTCAGTGCATCGATTGAGAACTGTTAGGGCTGTCAAAGCTCTGAACCATAGGATTTGCTCACATGAGCTGGAATCGAGGAACAAATCAGTGAAGAAAAGGAAAATAAAAGACAGAAATGGAAGGGATGAGCTCAGAGTTACAACTTACCAGCTTGGTTGCTGCGAACCAGAAGAACATCAAAGCAAGAAGAGGAAGCTAATACAAGAAAAATCAGTAATGAAAAAGCTAAATCAAAACAAAAAGGAAACAAATGAGCTCAGATGGAGGGACTTACCAGCTTGGAGGCATGGAGATTGGACCGGCGTGACAAACGAGAGGAAGGAGCTAGGGCAAACGAGAGAGAGTGAAGAGAGAAATGAAATGAATATCTGTAAGGTGTTATTACAGACATACGCGATTCTCGCTTGGGCTGTGTGTTATAATAATTGGGCTGAAAAATTGGCCCAGATCAGAGGTTATTTACTTGGCTATGCAGTAAAGGAATTGGGCCTGGGAGTTGAAGAAAAGATAAATGGGCCAATCATAAATGGTTGGCATGGAAATCAAAGGGGCTACAAATGCAAGAGTAAAAATTGATGTTTTGGGCTACGAGTGCAAGGCATATGCAGCAGTTATATTGGGGTACACAAGATATTATTTGGACTATTTTTAAGTATTTTAGCTAGTTTTAGTAGATTTCATTTTGTTATATCACTATTGGGCCTGACAAGCCCAATTTTGATACTAGATCTTATGTACTCTCAAAGTTTAGCGTCCTAGGTAGTAGGACAACAGTCATGTTTTATTTTTGCTATTATTATTAATAAAACTACTACTAGGTAACCAACCTAGTAGTATAATTTGCTAAAAAAATAAAAATAAAGGTCAAGACAAGAGGAAATCAGCTAGGAGCTAGGAGAAGGATGAGAAATAAAGCAGTAACAGCAGCAAGCAAACCAGAGGAAAACCAGGAAGAAAGAGGACTCCCAAATCCAAAACAACACTGATTTTTTTTTTCCTTTTTTCAAAGATGACCAGATTTTTTCTCTCTACTGACTTTTTGTTTTCAGTAATTGCTGCTCTATTTTTTCTGTTTTTCTTTTAACTGTTCATGTATTTTCAGAATGATATCTCTGTGTGTGTGGAATTCTCCATTCAGACTTTTTTTTTAGCAGCTTTCTTAGACAGAAAAAAGGTCCTTAAAGTGTGAAGAGAGGGTCCCTTTATAGGTATTTGAGAATGGGGTATCTTTTGGGATATTCCTAATTTCAAAAGTTGTAAATAGTACATAATAGTACATAGGGCAGCTGTCAACCTTATCTTTTTGGACAGCTGCCCCTATTCTAGAATATTCTCACCTATTAAAGACCTTTCTACCCTTAAAAATCTGATTTTCTACTATACATTACCTAATATACCCTTTGGAGTCCATACTTTTATCCTTAGGTAACCATGGTTACTTGCTTGGGTTATTATTTAACTCTAGTTAACTAAACACTAGTTAGGTTCTTTAGTTAACTATTATTTGTTTTTAACTAGGGTTGAGTTAACCATTTGGGAGTTAATTGGTTAAGTCAGTCTAGTTAACTTGGGTTAAATGATTCAGTCTAATTAGTTACTAAAAATCAGAGATTTAACCAGTCATGGAGGCTAGGTTAAATGATTTGTTTTAGTTAATTAACCCTAAGTTAATTATTTTGGACAGACCTTAGGACCTAGTTAGTCGTTTAAGAGATTATGAACCTAAGTTAAAACAAGTTATTTTAGGAAATTATTATTAACTAATAGTCTTGATAAGTCTAGTTTTTTTTTTCCAAATATTTTCAATTTTTCTTTTGTTTTTTATTTTGAACCAATCATTCTTTTAAACAAAATCCCCCGATGCTTATTTTCTGAGGACATAAATAATTTTTTTTTTCTAGAACAAGACTTCTTCTTCTTTCTTTTTTTTTTGTTTTTTTTTTAAATTATCCTAGGAGAAAATTCATCATACTAGGTTTTCTTATCTTAGGAGAAAGATTTATCAGACTAAGATTTTGATCCTAGGAGAAAATTCATCAGACTAGGTCTTTTTTTTTTGTTATCTTAGGAGAAAGATTCATCAGATTAAGATTTCGATCCCAGGAGAAAATTCATCAGACTAGGTCTTTTTTTTTGTTATCATAGGAGAAAGATTCATCAGACTAAGATTTCTATCCGAGGAGAAAGTTCATCAGACTAGGTCTTCTATCTTAGGAGAAAGATTCATCGGACTAAGATTTCGATCCTAGGAGAAAATTCATCAGACTAGATCTTTTTTTTTTGTGTGTATCTTAGGAGAAAGATTCATCAAACTAAGATTTTGATCCTAGGAGAAAATTCATCAAACTAAGATTTTGATCCTAGGAGAAAATTCATCAGACTAGGTCTTTTTTTTTTTTTTTTGTTATCTTAGGAGAAAGATTCATCAGACTAAGATTTCGATCCTAGGAGAAAATTCATCAGACTAGATCTTTTTTTTTTTGGGTATCTTTGGAGAAAGATTCATCAGACTAAGATTTTGATCCTAGGAGAAAATTCATCAGACTAGGTCATTTTTTTGTTATCTTAGGAGAAAATATCATCAGACTAAGATTGTTGTCCTAGGAGAAAGTTCAACAGACTAGGTTTCTATCTTAGGAGAAAAATTCATCGGACTAAGATTTCGATCCTAGGAGAAAATTCATCGGACTAGGTTTTCTATCTTAGGAGAAAAATTCATCAGACTAAGATTTTTATCCTAGGAGAAAGTTCATCAGACTAGGTGTTTTTATATCTTAGGAGAAAGATTCATCAGACTAAGATTTTTATTGGGAGGAAAATCCATCAGACTAGGACTTTTTATCCTAGGAGGAAAAATGTGAAGAGCAGAGGCAACCTTTTATGCACACAAATAAAGGCAAAAATTTGATAAACATCCCTTTGTCGGTTCTTCTCTTCTTCTTCTTTTTTTTTTTTGTTTTTTTTTTGTTTTGTTTTTGAACCAACTTTCTTGCACTGCTTTGTTCCTGTTTCAAACAAAGAAAATTTTATCAGTTTTAGAAAGTGGTGGTCGGTTTGTGGCCTTGAGTCCTGGGCAGCTTGGCTTTTGCTCAATCAGCCTGAGTCAGTTTCAAGAGACGTTTGCTATGCATCAACCCTGATTGTTCCACACCCAGTATTTGTATATGTGGCTCAGTCAGACTTATCCCAACTGGAGATTTTTGCTTAGGAGACCTTTTCTCAAATCTTGAATGGCTTCTTGCTTTTTGGAGCAATTTGTTTGTCATAGGAAATCACCATTTATCTTTGCTTGCGCCAAGTAGGCTGACAAGGGTCTTTTGGGGGAAGTCTCTTCATGAATCATCAATGTTTTTATTCTCTCTCCTCTTTTTTCACTTTTTTTTTCTCTCTCTCTTTTTAAATTTTTTTTTTGCCTATGATCGAATCCGATGAGGATTGCCTACGTATCATGATGCTGCATGAATCAGATCTTGCGTAGTTCGGGAACATTGGGAATAATATAAATAACCTGACTCTTTTTTTTTTTAATTTTGTATATTTTTCTTTCTTTTTCGAAACAAAGACTTAAAAGGAAGAAAGGAATTTTTTTTTTTGGATTTAGATTTTTTTTTTTTGGAATTTCGAAAGAAAAACTTCTAAATAAGAAAGAATTTTTTTTTTTTTGGATTTTTGGACTATTATTTTGAATTTATGAAAGAAATACTTCTATTAGAAAAAGGAAATATTTTTGAATATTGAATTTTCTTTTCAATTTTTCGAAAGAAGAACGAAAATATTTTTGGATTTTATATTTTGATTTTTTTATTGATTTGTTTTCAAAATATTTTGAAAGTAAGACTTCTAAAGAAGAAATAAATTTTTTTTTGCATTTTTGATTTTTTTTTTGTTTTTTCAATATTTTGGGAAAAGACTTCTAAAAAATAGGTAGAAAATATTTTTTGGATTTGATTTGATTTTTTTCAAATGAAAGACTTATAAAATGTAATAAAATATTTTTGTTTAATTTTTTTTTTATTTGGAATTTTTAAGGAAAGACTTCTAAAGCAAGAATTAAAGGAAACCCTCTTTTTTGTTTTTTTGGATTTTTGAAAATTGGGAAAAAAGACTCTCTAAAGAAGGAAGTAAAGGAAAATATATATTTTTTTGGATTTTTGAAAACTAGGGTCTCAAAGAAAGACTTTCCATAGAAGGAAGTAAAGGAAAATATATATTTTTTTGGATTTTTGAAAACTAGGGTCTCAAAGAAAGACTTTCCATAGAAGGAAGTAAAGGAAAATATATTTTTGGAATTTTTTTTTTTTGAAAATTATGAAAAATAAAAAGGTAGAATAATTTTTTTTTTTTTGGGGATTTTGATTTGATTTGTCTTATTTCCTTTTTAATGAAAGATTTCTATGAAGAAAATATTTTTTGGATTTTTAAAAAAAAAGGAATTTCTTATTACTTTATTTGAGATTTTTTTATAAAAAGGATTTGTAACGAATGAGCTAAAGGAAAATATTTTTTTTGAATTTTTATAAAAATAAGGGCCGGAACCGATGAGGTTTGCCTACGTATCTCACATCCGGTGAGAATCAGACCCCCGTAGTTCTACCAATTTTGACGGAACCCGGGAAACATGATATTAACTTATTTTCATTTTTTTAAAATACATTTTCTCTTTCTCCATCTTTCAAAAATTTTGGCAGAGTTTCAAGACATTTTCAAGTATCGGGGTTTTCAAAAATCGGATAAATTTTCTATCCTATCTTACTCTTAGTTTTTCTGTTATTTTTTCTTTATTCGGTCAACAAACAAGCCGAAATAAAATATTGTACACATAGTAGGTAAGATGCATCAGGATGGTCTTTTATTTCGGGTTCACCTGTCCTAGACGGACCCAACCCCTGTGTTGAGTCCCCTAAGTCAAATGCACGTGATGCAAATAATCGTTCCTACTAGGGATCCGACATGAGGCTATGTTATACTAGGTTTATATCCTGGGGTTTTGTTCTAGAGAAGGCTTACCCGAGCGGACAACTCGAGCCGAGGTCGGGGCAGCATACCGGGAATACAGAAGCTTCATCGGCTTTGCAACTTATCCGTACCTCGTTTCAAAATTTGGATGACTCTAACAGAAAAGAAGTCACACGAAGTGCACACTTCCCAGATGATTTAGAAGACTCAGAGAGAATAGGGTTTTGGCACAATTTATATACAGTTCACATAATATCAAAGCGGTAAAATGCGGCATTTAGCACATTAGGTTCGAACATGTAAAAATCAGATAATAAAGCCAAATATAACAGTTATTCTAAGCTCGAATTGTTGAACCCTGAACTAGAGATTCTGGGTTCTTGTCCCCAACAGAGTCGCCAGAGCTGTCACACCTCCTTTTTCACTACCCCAGATTAATGAAGGGTAATAAGGAAGTTTTTCCAATTTAAGTGACATTATTCGAATTTGGGATTTATTTATTGATTTTCAGAGTCGCAACCCGGATTTTTTCACGGTGTTCCGGGACACTATTTATTTATTAAAAATCCCGAATCGAGGAATTTTGACTCCGTTTAAAATGTCTGCAAACCAGAAATCTGGGTAAGGAATTCTGTTAACCCGAGAGAAGGTGCTAGGCATTCCCGAGTTCCGTGGTTCTAGCAGGATCGCTTAACTATTGTTAATTGGCATAAGTATCTGATTAATACATATTTTTGAACCTATGTGCATTTTATTCCCTTTTTCTTTAAAACCGCTTTTAGTATTTAAGGAATTTATTTTTGAAACAAGCCACGATGTCGTACACTTATCGTTTTGGTACATGTTGCGAACCGCGCCACATGAAATGCACCCGTGATTTATAACATGTTTATTTTATTACTATTCGAAGTTATGGTCGGGTCACATAAAATGTACACCCGAATAGAATTTACGTACCATGACCATGCCAACGGAAACCGTACCCATATCCACGATGAATTATTAATCGCGCTTGGAATCAAACTGCAATGTTCATGAATTATTTTCCTAAAGCTAATTTGAGATTATTGGAGGCCATGACTTATGGCAATTATTGTAGAAAGCGGGTAGTGTTTAGTTATCGGAATTATCTATTGTGGAACAATCTTTATTAATTAAGAATCTGGAACATTATTTTGAAACCCAAATTCTTCCCCATAGACGAAATCCTTGGACTAAATATTTGTACTTGTTATCAAATAAGAGAAAATCAACTACGCTAAGTAAACTAAAGTGATATGACCCAACAACTAAATCAAACCAATTAGTTCTACTTACTTAGATTTAATTTATAATAAAGAACGTGTACGAATAATGAAAATACTATTTGAAGTGGCAATTCAGCAAGTTAAGACCAAAGAAACAACCTAGCATTCCCAAACAATTTTGTCTTATAACAGAAAAATAGTAGCACAACATAACCTATGATACAAGAAATTACATATAAAGCTAAATGAATATGAATTTTCACTATAAGCTACATGTTACTTGGATCAACAGAACAAAGAAACCCCAATAGCTAGCAATAGAAGGAGGAAAAATTACAACTTCAACGATTATGAACTAAAATCTAATTATTTTTTAAAACGTGATTTTTATGTATCCATTCGCACAATTAACAAGAGATACAACGAGGACATGAACATGGAAACACTAAGAGTCAAACAATCCAAACATCAATAAAATGAACTACTACCTTGTGTCACCCAATAATTACACCCACAAATAACAACGTAAATGGAAAAAATAATCAGTGGAGAAGATGCGAGAATGGACCTTTGGCATAAATCAACCAAATTGAAATTACAACAGGCTATGCAACTCGACGACTCTTGACCGGAGCTTTTGCCGGTAAATTCGGACGGAACTGGCAACTCAAGACCTCAACGACAACCTTGATCGGAGTTAGATCTAGACCGAAACTTGTCCTCAATGTTTAATCCATCTCCATTTTGTAATTTATTGAAGCTTTTGGCAAAGAAAGGGACGGAGGACTGTGATAATAGTCGCTGCTGAGGATTTGAGTCCTTGATGGAGGCGACTGGTTCCCTTTCTCCTATGTTTGGAGGCTGATTTGTGTAGATAGATGAGGGTGTCCGCTGGAATTGAAACTGAAGGAGGTCTTTGGCTATAAGGTGTTTAACGACTATGTGTGCCTATATGGGGTTTTGGTGAGGAAATTAATAAAGTTTGCCTTGGGAATTAGAGAAGATTTTTGTTTCTGTAATTGGGGTTTGGGTATTTGAAGAACAAATGAATATTTGGTAGTGAGTGGGGAGGAATAAGAAAAGGAGAGTATTATTTTTCATTTCGGGGTGAGGTGCGCCGCTCTCTTCTCTAAGGGGAAGGTCCTAGGGATATGTTTTGTATATCTTTTTTGTGTTTTTGCGTCTCTATTATATAGAGGAGGGAATTAGGGTTGGAATGTGGGGAATTTGGTTGCGCCTGGGATTTTGGGCCCTGAAATTAGGCCAATTTGAAACAAGGGCAAATTTTATCTTTCAAAAATGCTCATTTTACTACTAATTAAATTTCTTTTATCAAAACGACCTAATTAACATTTCAACTAATTGATTAAGGTAATGTATATTTTTTGTGACTTTTATATATTAATCTATCAATTAAAGGGTAATTAATTTCTAAAAATGCGAATTAAACCTAAGATTACATGAAATGAAAAATGTGACAATTTTTATGATTTTTCTATGATTTTAAAATATTAAACATGCATGAAATGCAACTAAATAAAGAAAAGTTCCTAAAATTCATTAAAAGTTATTTTGATTATTTTTAGAAGTAATTTCCATGCGGGGCAAAAATTGGGTGTTCACAGTGTTTATAAGTACTCCTTGATTCTGTCGAAAGCCTTTTGACAATCCTCGGTCCAACTAATTGCAGCATCTTTCTTCAACATCTTCAAAATTGGCTCACATATGACTGTGGACTGGGCTATGAACCGGCTGATGTAGTTGAGCCGTCCCAGGAAACTCATTACATCCTTCTTACTCCTTGGGGGTGGCAGTTCCTGGATGACTTTGATTTTTGATGGGTCTAGTTCTATCCCTCAGCGGCTGACAATGAACCCAAGCAATTTTCTGGCGGGAACCCCGAATGCACACTTTGCGGGGTTTAATTTCAAGTTGTATTTCCGTAGTCTGTCGAAGAACTTCCTCAAATCTGCTATATGATCTGTGTCTTTCCTAGATTTAATGATGATGTCGTCCACATACACCTCGATCTCTTTATGTATCATGTCATGAAAGATGGTAGTCATAGACCTCATATAAGTGGCCCTAGCATTTTTTAGGCCAAATGGCATCATCTTGTAATAGTACACTCCCCATGGTGTAATAAAAGCAGTTTTCTCAACGTCTTCCTCGTCCATCCAGATCTGGTGATAACCGGCAAAACAATCCACAAATGACGAAAGTTCATGTTTGGCACAGTTGTCGATTAGGATGTGTATGTTTGGAAGAGGGAAATCATCCTTTGGGCTGGCTCAGTTAAGATCACGATAATCGACACAAACCCTGACCTTTCCGTCCTTCTTCGAAACCGGCATAATGTTGGCTAACCATGTTGGATATTTAACCACCCTGAGGTCTTTGGCCTTGATTTGCTTAGTAACCTCCTCATTGATTTTCAAACTCATGTCAGGGTTGAATTTCCAGAGTTTCTGCTTCACTGGTGGACACATGGGGTTTGTGGGAAATTTGTGAGCCACAATGGAGGTACTTAACCCGGTCATATCATCGTACGACCATGCAAATATTTCCTCATATTCCTTCAAGAACTGTGTATACTCTTCTTTCTCTGACGGTGATAAGCGGATGCTGATGCGAGCCTCCTTGACAGTTTCAGAATCTCCCAAATTGACTACTTCAGTTTTGTCCAGGTTGGACTTAGGCTTGTTCTAGAAATCTTCTACTTCTTTGACAATTTCCTCAGGTATGATATCTTCTTCCTTTGAATCACTATCCTTTTGTTGCGTTGTCTTATTAGAGGTCACATTCGTCGGTTCATCAAAACGGGAAAGTAATGTTGTATAAATAAAAATATGATAGAAAAAGTGGTAATAATAAATATTGATCCATTGAAACATAAAAACGATTTTCAATAATTTAAACAACGTTTTGGAACACTGGAGATTTTATTTAAACAAAAAATGCAGAAAGGGAAATTATTTTAGAAAGAAAAATAAACAATGTTGTTCAGACTTGCTACCCCGGGACTCGCCGGGCCCTGGATGGTCTGACAGTCCAGTTTCTGAGGAATGATCCTTTTCTCACAGCTTGGATGGTAGGGCCTTCCTCCTCCTCCTCGACGATTACACAACAATCCATGTCTTCATCCTTCAGGAACAGGTTCCTTAAGGCTACTAGTGCTTCTTCCTCTTCTGAACCTTATATGATGTCGGCCTGTTGGAAGGTGTGATTCAGATGCGGTACAGGATTCTCAAGTGGATAGTAAGGACCTCGCCATAGTGACGACCAGTCATTGTACTCTTGCCAAGTGTACTAACACCTCAGGCCAAAAGTAGTGCCATGACGCTTTAGCTGTATTGGCTTGGAAATGCCCTGAAGATTCTTATCGATACCTTTGCCAGGTTCGTACCCACTCCAATTCATCATACTTGATATCTTACTGTCCCACCACTTATCTTTGTCGATTGCATTGACCCACTCGATATGATGATAAGTTTCTCCACCAAGCCTTCTTCTACTCTCAACAACCGGAATAGTCTGGCGGTTGTATATGCAGTTGCTCCCGTCTCAATGGATAATCACTTCTTGATGATTCCACTAAAATGTTACCGCCTAATGAAAAGTAGATGCCACAACCCTAGCGGCATGTATCCACTGTCGTCCCAACAACATGTTGTAGGTTGCAGATACGTCCAACACCTGGAACTCGACATCAAACCATGTAGGCAATATCTGTAGGCATAGTTATATTTCTCCGACAGTGGACCTCTGAGACACGTCAAACGCCTTCACATTCATGGCCCCTTCTTGTATTTTGTACAATCCTTTGCCCAACCTCTTCAGTGTTGTCAATGGGAAAATATTAAGGCTGGACCCTCCATCGATTAGAACCCTGGTAATGAAGTAGTCTTCGCATTGCACGGTAATATGCAGTGCCTTGTTATGACTCAAACCTTCAAGTGGCAATTCATCCTCATGGAAAGTGATCTTGTAACTTTCCTGTACTTTCCCCACCATGTTATCCATTTCTCCACTCATGATGTTATTCGGAACATATGCTTCATTCAATACTTTCATCAAAGCGCTCCTATGTGATTCTGAAATTTGCAGTAGCGACAAGATATATATCTGGGCCGGAGTCTTGTTCAAATGATCTATGAGTGAGTACTCTCTTTCTTGCACCTTCCTCCAGAGGTTATCTGGGCCTGTTTCAATGACGGGAGGTTTGTTAGAGGCATGTTTGCTGGATTCTCCCAAATGTTCAGGTGTGTAGACCCTTCCAATCCTAGTCATCCCCTGTGCAACACCAGCTTCTTCTATTTTGGTCTTTCCTCTTCTTCTAGTTTCAGCCACATAATCCCAGGGCATAGCCTTGGTGTTGAAAGGCGGTATGGTCGACACTGTCACTGTAAGTGGTGTGGATACCATTACTTCAAATAGAATCGGTGCCACTGCAGGTGGTGCTATTTCAACCTTAAATGGCATGGGTGTGTCTGGAGGTGGTGCTACTTCAACCTCGAACATGACTGATGCAGTTATCTAAACCTCTCCTGACGGTTGTATCTGTACTATGATGGGATTGAGTGTAACTGCGAGCTTCTTGGGATCATCACCCTATTTTATTATCCTGATCAATCCTTACAGATCCCATTCTTCATCCATCTCTATCACATTGACGCCTTCACCCCTGTGATCTGGGATGGGTTATTGCAGACATTAGGCGTAGCCTCCTTTGCCTAGATGATTTTGTTGTCAATCAAAGCCTGGATTTTGTCCTTCAATGTGCGACACTCGTCGATGGTTGTCCTTTCATGCCAGAATAGTATGCACAAGTCTTGTCTGGATTGACCCATTAGGATGGATTTTCTGTGGTTACAACAGGGATGAGTGTGACGTAACCAATAACTTTCAATTTTTCATACAGCTAGTCGATGGGTTCAGCAATGGCGGTATACTATTTGGGCAGCTTGTGGTCAAAGTCAGGTCGAGGTCTTGGGAAGCTTTGACGAGTTGGGGGTGACTGAAAATGAGATGGTTGTGAATTATAGGTGCGATAGACGGTAGCTGGTTTGGAATATCTGGGAGGTGTTGGTTTTTATGTGGGTGGAGATGTTTGGTATTTGAGTGGAGGGGTCTGGTATACAAATGGAGTTTTGGGTCCTTGGGCAACCATTATTGTTCCCACATCTTTCTTCTTCGATATACCACCGATTGCAATGCTTTGTTGGTGGCATGTAGTGCCTCGAAATTTGTCACTATCCCACTTTAAATACCCTCTTCAATCCTTTCTCTGAGTTTGATGATATTGGAGAATATATGGTTCTCCATAACTATCAGCCTTTTATAATACTGCGGATCATGTGCCTTGACAAAGAACTTGTTCATCTGTTCCTCGTCTAATGCTGGTCTGACCTTGGCTGCTTCCGACCTCCACCGAGTAACATACTCGCGAAAAGTCTCAGTTGGCTTCTTTTTTAAGTTCTGGATATAAAAGACATCCAGCACATTCTCCGTATTAAATCTGAACCTGTCCATAAAGTCGGATGTCATGCTCACCCAATTGGCCCACTTCTTAGGATTCTGGCTTATGTACCAAGACAAGGTATCTCCGATAAGACTTCTCATTAAGAGCTTCATTCGAATCCTTTCATCTTTTCTGACCCCCACGAGCTTGTCACAATAAGTTATCAGATGAACCTTGGGATCACCTGTTCCATCAAACATTTATAACTTGGGAGGTTTGTAACCCTCCGGCTGTTCCACATCTGGTTGTATGCATAGATCTTCATAGTTCAGACCTTCTATCCCTTTACCCCTTTCAACACCCTGAACTTGACTTGTCAACTTATTGAGCTCCTCAACCATGTTCTTAATGAGCAGGTACTTCTCAGCGGATTCTGGTGTAAAGGAGATTGGTTGAGTGGAGTGAGGTAGGGTTTCCACATATATAGGGTTGTTCTGGTGAAGGCAAGGAGTTAGGGTATATTGATGATCACTGGTTGAGTTTTGGGGTTCAAGAGTAATTTGTGGGGTATTTTGGGGAGTGTGGTAGGTGGGTTGCTGGTATTGCGGAGGGAGAGGTTGATTTTGAGGTGGGGTTTTATATTGGTGAGGTGCAAGAGGATTCTGAGGGCGTCTGTTGGGTGTGTTTTGAGGTGGTACAGGGTTCTGGGTATTTGGATGATTGATGTCTAGGATGTTTAGTGTGAGGGAGAGATTTTCCAAGATACGGACCTGCTTAAGTTCACCCTGAAGTTCAAGTATTTTCTACTCAAGTCGTGAAACCACATCATTTGGGGTCTGAGTACCCCGGCCATCGGAAGCTTCCGCAGTCTCAATATGCATAGTCTTGTCCTTTCTGATGTCGTCCAGATCATCCATTTTTGCTTTTGCTTTACCTTTTAGTGGACTAGGAAGAGGAGAAGGTAGAGGGCCCCTGGATTTGGTATGATAAGCTGATGAGGCCAGTATGCGCGAACTAACCTTAGGGAAGGGGAATAATCAAAAGGAAAGAAAGAAAAAACAAAAAGGTAACCAAGTCAGTAAGAGTTCTGAAAAGAAGTATTTTCAGTATTTAAACACATATTGCAGAAATGTAAATTCGCGTCCTAATTTGGGTGCTTCGTTGTGCCCGAGGTAGGCCTAGCGAAAAGTTGATTTATAGAATATAAGTGCCAATAACTGCCTCATTTCATTAATGTAAAATAGACGAATCTAAAACGACACTAAGATAAGATAAGTCACTACTGGCACTTGGCCTTATTACATTTGGGAAGGCAAATAAATCTACTCTACTTGGTCCTAGAAGGACCTTCCCCAGGATTGATCTTCCTAGCTCGTTCGATCAGGTTCCCAAGTTCGCGCATGCCCAACAGCAGGTATACCCTTGCTAGATGCCCTCCTTCGCTTCCTTCAGTATTCTGGCAGTCGACAACTCTTTTCCTTGTTTTCTCCTCCAACTCCATCAGACCCTGCTCTAGATATTCCATCCTTTCATTAGACGTGATAGACAATTCCCTCCATTCATTGATCAGTCTCATGTCTATCTCGTGTATCTCTAGATGCTCGGCCTTAGAGTCATGAATCCTGTTGCGCAGTTTGTTGTTTTTTACTTGGGCCTCAGCATCTTCGTCTATGACCCTATTTCCCCGACCGATTCCTGGCTCAACTATCCCTGCTAGGTTGTCCTCCAACCATGACCGGTAAACGCGTACATATCATGTGTGATATTTGTCTGGCTCGACGGTGTCCTTTTCTACAGTAATCTTTGACTGCCACATATTATGAGCTTGACACTTGTAAGGGATGTCATCATCCTGAAAATATGCCCGGTAATGACTCATTTTGGCAACACGTGGTATAACCTGCTTCCTGTCTGCTTGTCTCATAACCCTGATGGGAGCATAATGGTATATTCCTCTTAATTCGATCAACACCAAGTGCAGAGCGTCCCTAGACCTGATGATGAACTCGTCAGTAGGGAACCATTCGAACATCCATTGGACCTGATCCTCAGTCAAATTGTTGAAAAATTGTACCTATTCCGTAGCATTCTCTGGTTGAACGTATCCGGGATATAAGTCATCCTTTTAGGGTGATGGATGGCTATATGATCATTTCACTCCCTTCGTGGAAACTCTTAGCGATATTGACCCTTTTGAAGATGCTCCAATAACCAAAGTTGTAGCAACAAATTACAATCTTCGAAATGTTTGAACCCTTTATGGAAGTGGTCCAAAGCCCGAAAGATGTCAGCTATGATCATAGGGACAATGGTGTATGTTTTCCCCTCAATTCCCTCCATTGAAGTCTTGGCTACCATATCCAATTTAGTATGAATTATGTCCCCTTGCATTGGGAACACTATCATACCCAGGAAGCAGACAACAAACACAAAAGCCCTGCGGTGAATATGACCCAAGGAAGTGATAGAGAACACATCATGGAAAATACGGTAGGACTTGCTATGACCATATAGTTCATATAAGTAGTAAAAGGGTACATAAGACTTCTTTAAGAACTCCAAATCGTCGTTCTTTTTCAAACCCATCATCTTCAGAAATCCCCTAGCGATGCAATTTTTTGGCACCAATAAACCAGGAATGTCCCAAGGTAGCCCAGCGAACCCCCTATTTCTTCCAGGAGCGGCGTCATTTCTATGTTCCCAAAGCGAAACACAGATCTTTCACTATCCTAAAACATGGTTGCAACTTCAATCAACATATTATTTGGCTGGATGTCTAATAGAGAAAGTAAATTTCCCAGGACATTCTTCGGGTGTTTGTCACTTGAGGAAAGATCTTCCCACCAATATAGTAGAAGTGGTGGTATACTACGGACCATGCCGAACCTGGGGACTTCGTGCCTCCATTTCTGCAAAACAAATAAGTTTAGGCCCTTTCCCCCTTCTGATTCGAGTATTTATACATCGATGATTAGCATATTGGCACTTAATTCTCCAAATTAATGCACATATCGTGGCTATATCCGTTGGGACTATGGAAACCCCGGTGGACTTTGGACAAGGCTTGTCCTAAAAGGTTATTATGTGGACAACATATTAACCCGACTAGGTTTGACCATGATGCATGTACAATTGATCGGAGTAAGGTTGCTATGAGGGTCTAGACTGGTACCCTTAAGCGGACAACTTGAGGGGTAAAGGCACGGAGCTGTCGACTGCACCGTTGATCGACTCGTTCTACCGCAAATAAGCCTTTCTGAATTTAAAGGGTGATATATAGGAAGGGCGCAAACACTCATCAAGCGTTCCTATAGGATTGATTACGCACGAGTGGGGTATGATGTTGAGCATGATTTATGCAACAGTAAATAGCATGTTGTCATGTGTTTGCACGTTGAAAATGATAAATGCGGTATTTAACAATTGATAGGCATTTAAGAAAGGAAAACAAATAAACAAGTCATTTTCTGTAGTAAAGGAAATCATAAATGCTTAAAAAATAGGCAATTAAATCCAGATAGAGGGAAAAGGGAAAGGGTGCACACGTATTATCATAATAAAGCTTGCTTAAGACTAATTCACAAAAAGCAAGTTTGTCATGGTAAGAGCCTAATGATGCCCAACAGAGTCGCCATGCCATCGCGCCCCCCTATTTCCTCGCGGAGTCAGGGTTTCGACATTGTTGGGACAACTCGTTTCTTTTTGGGAAAAGGGTACAAAAAGTTGAAGAGTCGTCACCTAACGGGTTAAGGTGCGTTAGGGCACCTATTACAAGTAACTCATAGAACCAGTTTGCACTACCAGAGATTGGGTAAGAGCTTGAAATTACTTCGAGGGGAAGGTGTTAGGCACCCCTCGAGGTCCACAACGGTGGATCCCATCCAAACTTACTTTGTGAATTAGTCAATTAGCAAATAGGCAGTCTAAGCACACATATATAAAAGAATAAAAGACCTTTTGACAGATAAGCAGTCTAAGCACACATATGTAAAATGAATGAGGGAGGTCCTAGGTTGGTTAGCCTATAGGATCATATCCGTACAATATCCGGTAATCACTCCTCAATTAGAGGGGCAACACATTGCATTAGCGCACAGGTCATCATATCCTTTTACTACCCAATTACCCTCCCCTTAGTGTTATATAAGCAAGTTTGATTAGCGAACTCTAAGCGTTCTATTACCCGTCCCTTCCTTGTGGTCCCGGAGGAGTTTAGGACCTCTAGATTTATGTGGTACTAGACCCTCCTAAAGGTGTTTAAAAGGAAAAAATGTAGGCGACAACAAATAAAAAATAGGACTACCAAATAGGGGAGCAATTAAGGGGCTCATGTTAACCTCCACATATATAGGAAAATAAGCAGCACGTCTCAAACACAGATTTTAGGTAATTTTAGAGAAGTTCTAGAACAAGGTATCTAGGTGGGCATAAAAAACACATAATATGCAACATTGTTTAGAGTGAAGTGACATAATCCTAATCAGTTTGCCTACTAATTTTAAAACCTGTTAAACCTAAGTAGTTTACAAATAAACAGAGCCAATTCGCAGCTTTTAAAAGAACATTAACTACCTAACACTTGCCTAGGCGTGGGGCTGTATGCAATCATAATTCTGGAAACTAATTAAAACAACTTGGAATTATTCCAACAAATAGGCATGCTGATCTAACTGATGACTATTATAGCAGGTGATTTTATACTGGTTTATACCAGAACATAATGCCTAGGTGTGTAGGGGCTGGTTTTAACCTATTTATTTAAGTGACATGTTTCAAGGCAAACACACATACAATCCTAAAACAGGATCTCTAATACATATGGAGAAGGTCGTTTTATTAGACAGCATTAGTAATAACCTAATAATAGGTTTTCTAGGTGATTAAGGTTCAGGCAGAAGTCAGAAATGACGAACTATAGTAGGTTTTCTAATATACAAGGAATGCAGTAAACATGATTGTCCTAAGGCAAGATTTC
The DNA here is from genome assembly GCA_005239495.1 of Nicotiana undulata. Taxonomy (NCBI): domain Eukaryota; kingdom Viridiplantae; phylum Streptophyta; class Magnoliopsida; order Solanales; family Solanaceae; genus Nicotiana; species Nicotiana undulata. The sequence goes on from ML253227.1 coordinate 16,778, forward strand.
TAATGCACAGAGAGAGATGGTTGTTTGACTAAGCATAATTACAGCAGTGATTTAACATCATGTTTCTAGGTGATTATGATTTGAGCAGAATCAGAGATAGAGTGATGAACTACAACATGATTTCTAATAGGCGAAAGCAATAAACGTGAATATCCTAAGACATGGTATCTAATGCACAAATTTGGCATGGTTTTAATGCGAATAAGTGTAGTAATCCTAAGGCATGATCTCTAGTTCATAACATGAACCTAGAACATGATTTCTACTGCAAATCAACATAGTGTAAAACGTAAAAACATGATCTCTACCCAGTTTACCCACAGAATCATATAGCAACCCTCCCCTTTTTACTAGTTACCCCAATATCTGTTTACAAAGGATTATTATAGATCACGATTGAATAAATTACATAGATGAAATATAAGTTATACTATAGGGAGTCTGAAGCAGGTCCAAAGTAAACCTAGGAGTACCAGGCCTTCAACATAGTCTCAAATGCCAAGAATCGCATAGCTAATGTGTGTCTAAGTGTGTCAGAGTTCCCTAAGGATCTCAAGGATCCTTGGCAGAGCTCACACAAAGACCTTTTTCAGATAGGGACTGGTTATGTGTAGTATGAAAGGGCCAGCCTTAGTATGCCAGAGTTCAAAGTAATCTCAGGGGATTCATACCAATCTAAGGGAGTAACAGAAACATGCTTGGCCAGTATCAAACCATCAAATGAAGTCAAGACATACTGAATACATGCTTGAGCAAAAGAAAAACAGAATTTAGACATGTTGGGTAAAGCAGTAAACAAAAGGACATCTTGAATGCATAACCAATCGAACTAGTGCAAGAATAAACATAGAAATATTGATTTCATACTTGAGCAAAAGAAGCATTGAAACATATTATACAGAGAAGAAAACAGGAAGATTGATGGATTCATAGCCCATAAACTAGTGCAGGAATGAAACACATAGAGTTATGGTTTCAAATTTTAACTAGAGACATACCAGTTAAAGAAGAAAGTACAGAATACAAAGCAGGTGCATCTCCAATGTCTAGCCTTGGTTTTCAGCCGGCTCGACCAATAGTTATTACAAGTAGCATAGAAATAAGAGAGAGTTTGAGTGCGAGTGTATGTTTTTGAACTTGTGTTCGTGTGTTAAGAAGTAAAATAAGAGAGTTTATATAGTAGTTCAAGATTAAAGCAAGTAAGGTAAAGGAATCAGTAATCAGCAATTAAGGGATCACAAAATCCAATCATACCAATGAGTTCAGCATAGTCCTCCCTTAATTAAGGGCAATTAGCCAATGGTAATGACATGGATTAATTAAAGCAAGAGGCTCAAATAAGACCAAATAAAGGAGAAAATAATCTGGGGTCTAATTAAGGAAAGTATCATGTAAAAGAATCAGTAAATATACAACAATCAAATAAGGCAAGAACGACTAATTAAGGTCGTAATCACAGAAGCATGCAAGACTTAGGCATGCAGATCAATCAGCCAAATCAACAACAACTCTGTAAGGAATATATCGACTCCCATAAATAAAATAGACTAAGTAAACTTTATAAACACAGAGAAGTTAGCCGGAAAATTGGTTCAAAAACCCTAATGGAGATTAGTTAGGGCAAAAATCACAGAGCAATGAATTTGGCAAAGGAAAATTGTATAAACGCAAATACAGAGTGAATCAATACTAGTGGCAACATTGAAAAACTCATAATCGAAGCAAAAAATTAGAAAATAAGAGTTTCACATAAATAGATTAGTGTTTAAGAAGCTTTTGCATAAATCAGTCAAGAAGACTAAAGGATAATCAATTAATCATTTTAAAATCAGAAAGACCTTTAAAATACGACTTGTAATGAACCCTAGTTTATGGAAAGTCGGAAAATCAGTTGAAACTGGAAAATTTCAAGATAAAACACGTAGGAGACAAGCAAACATAGGATCTAGGAAACCGATGAACCATAATAAGTAGGAGGCCCTGGTAGTCCTGAGATGACATAGAAACATCATATAATGGGGGGATAAGCCGGTGACGGCACCTAAGGATTAGGGTTTAGACATAGAGCGTTTGAGAGAGAAGAGAGAGGGTGACAACGAGGGGAGAAGGTAGAAATGAGAGGGTTTAGGGGGGGGGGGAGGGTCATTAGGTTTAATTAAGGAAGGGGGGATCTGGACCGTTGATAAAAAATGATCAACGGTCATGATTGGACAAGGTATTGGGTCGGGCAGGTTAAGTTTTAGGCCTAAGGGATTGGGCCAAAGTAAAAGGGGTCTTGGGCTGGTCTTTTGGATTAAATTTGAAAACAAAAAAGGGGCTATTTATCAAATACCAAAACAATTGAATAAAAATAATTTATAAAAATAATTAACAAATTATAAAAAATGATTTCCATGCATAGAAGGGTTTTAATAAGTTTATTCAGTATTTTAAAAATACAATGGACCAATTTCCGGTAAAATAATGCAATAATGTATGCATGGGCTAAAATTGCAATTGTAACCACAAAGTGCTAATCTGGCCATTTATGAAACAATTTGGACTTAATAGGTCCATAAATAGTAATATTAAATCAAGAAATATTTTAAAATCATTCCTGACGCAATTTTGTAATTGTTTATATAAATAAAATACTAGGATAAATTAATTAAATTTTTTAGAAATTATGGAAAAATACCAATTGATACCAATACATTGTTTTAAGGGTATATATGCATTTCAAAACTATTATACGAAAAATTGGATATCAACAGCTGCCCCTCTTTATCCGGAAAGGATGAAAGAGTTGTCGGGTAAAGATATGATGGCCAATTTTGACCGAGCGAGATGGTTTGAGTGATTTAGGCCGCACTCCGGCTTCTGAGGTGCCTACATGTCCCTGGTTTTACAGGAATCACGTCGTGTGTAGTCCTGGATTTGTCGGCGGAATATACCAATGAAGTCATCGCAAAAACGGACGGGATTTCGGGATGGGTGAAAAAATGGTTATGGTGAGCGGTCAAGTTTGAGATAGTTGAAGGAATTAAAGCGGAATCACTTCTGCTGGGATATCAGTTGCTTATCGGGTCACCTTCAAATAAAGAGATTCTACGAGCATATATCTCTGCAGAAATTTAAACATGATGCAAATTCCCTTCAAACCATGAGAGTCGTCTTCGGACGGTTGAGGATGACGTCCTTAGACCATGATGTCGTGGGACATGAATTGTTCAGCGAGAGATTTGTAGGCCATGAAATGATGTTCTCGGGCCATGAAGATGGTGCCTCCGAACCATGATGCGTTTGAATAATGATATGCAAATTATAGAGATCCTCAGGCCATGACATGGTGTCTTCCGGCATTGAGGATGATGCCTTTAGACTATGACGCCTTTGGACAAGTTGGCTATATTTCAACCCATGAGATGCAATAGTATGATGTCAACAAGACAAGGCTTAGTCTTGTGAAATTGAGGGCAGATCTTAGCCCGAAAGAGAGCAAAATAGATACTGCCAGAGAGATAACTCTTAGTCTTAGCGAAAGAATGTAAATTGGAGGCAGAGCTTAGCCTCACGCAGGATGTGGGACACGGCTTAGACCCATGCAGATGAGGCAGGGCTTAGCCTAATGCAGATGGAGGTAGAGCTTAACCTCATGGACATAGAGCTTAGTCTCATGTAGATATGGAGGCAGGGCTACGCCTCATGCAAGTATGGAGGCAGGGCATAGCCTCATGGAGACAGAGCTTAGTATCATGTAATGCTATTGGTGTCAATATGATATATTTCTAATAGAAGGTCCTTTGATATGCAAATGATTCCTAAATGACTACCCAATATTTTCCAATAGTTGGGTAGTATTTACTCTTTATGATTTTTCCAAATATAAAAGAGCTGCAATTAAGAAGAATCAATTTATGCAAAAAAAAAACTCACTTATTCTTAAGCGATTCTATTAAACAAGGTTTAAAGCCTTGAGTTTTTTATATTCACTTCTACCAAACCCTAACCCACTTTTCAAAGTAACGAAAGAGTAAAATGGCATTTGTCAATGGTTGCAACCACCAACAATAAATGAAGAATGAGAAATGAATAAATATCAATCAACCATTATATATATATATATTCAATGGTAAACACCCATTTAGGGTCCACAACCTAGGTATTTAAAACTAGCCACTCATACTAAAATACAAAAATATAACAATATTCAAAGTCATAATGCTCACAAAAGTCCAAGAATCTTTCTTCTAAAGCTTCCAAAAGAATGAATATTCAATGCCTTGTATTGTAGTATCTCTTTCAGACAAGATGACCCACAAAAACCCTAATAAATCTATTTATAGTGGGCTAAAAGGCGGAGCCAAAATTGGACAAAATTGCCCCTGCAGACGACTTATGCGACAGCATATCCATCACAAATCAGGTATGCAGTTCGCATAATCTCCCAAATCATCGCAGACTTGCATGTCACTAGTTCCACGATTTCATCACATATTAGTTATGCGGTTCACATATGCGACTGCATTGTTTCATCGCAAATCTTGAGAGGCTATCTCTACTAGAATTATGCAGTCTGTTATGCGGCTCGCAAAAGTGTGATGCGATCGCATAATGGACCGCATATTCTTCTCTTGGTTTGGCCAAATTGACTGCTCCAGTTTGCTATTGTCGGTTGAATTATGCGGTCCGCATGTGAATTATGCGGTCACATATCTGCAGAATATTATCCTTTTGTAACCTTTTAAACTTCTTTCCATGTTTTTGGGTCTTCAACCTCATGCACTACAAAACAATCAAACTTCATAAGAATTAACAAACAAATGCATTAAAAACGAGCTAAAATCTAAGTATTTGGTATTAAATGTGCCAAACTTTTACGGCACATAAACACAGTGATGACCCAAAAAGGGGGTCGTCTTATGTGAAACTAATTATGACTCTGTACCGAGGCCCTGCAAGCCTCCGTTAATCTCACCTTGATGTGCGTGCACAGCCCAGGCGCGTAGCCAGGAAGCCTTTATGTGAAAACTTGATTAAGAGTTTAATTTATGATAATTAATTGAATAAAGTTGACTTTGGTCAACATTTTTGGTAAACAGACCCGGATATGTGATCCGACGGTCCCGGAAGGTCCGTAGAAAAATATGGGACTTGGGCGTATGCCCGGAATCGAATTCCGAGGACCCAAGTCCGAGAAATGAATTTTTAAAGAAAATTGTTTTATGAAAAATATTAAAGGCTTATGAACATAAACCTTGATGTGAAACCTGTGCTGCCGGGCCCGTATTATGATTTCGGAGCCCGGAACAGGTTCAATATGTGTTATGTAAGTTATCCGTGAAATTTGGTAAAAAACGGACTTGATTTGACGGGGTTCGGACCAAAATGAGAAAATTGGGGTTAATGAAGTTTTGAGGATTTTTAAAGAATTTGAAATTTGGCTTGAAATGTGATTTTATGTTCTCGAGATACGAATGAAATTCCAAGATCGGGAATAGTTCCGTTATGTCATTTATAACTTGCCTGCAAAATTTGAAGTCATTCCGAGTAGTATAGGCCGGTTCGGCGCATTGAAGTGAATTCTAGAATTTCAAGTTCTTAAGTTTTGATTAAATTTTGTTTTGGGTTTGAATTCTGAGTTTCGTTGTTGTTATTCAGGTTCCGGAAGTTCGAGCAACTCCATATCACGAATACAGACTTGCCGGTGCTTTTGGACGGGGTCCCGAGGGGCTCGGGTGTGTTTTAGACCCCCGGGAGCTAAGTTGGAAAACCAGAATTTCTGCTATCTGGTTTCGTTCTCTGCGATCGCAGAAGGTGGGTTGCGATCGTGGAGAAGGATTTTGCTGGGTTGTTGATTGTTCTCTGCGATCGCAACTTCCCTTTTGCGATCGCAGAGGTCTGGGTTCCACACCTTCGCGATCACAGCCTTTTATCGCGATTGCATAGAGTCGCGTCTGGGACGGGTGAGTTTGTTCTTCGCGATCGCAGGACCTCTGCCGCGATCGCAGAGGTCTGGCCAGTTGGCCTTCACGATCGCAGGACCTCTTCTGCGATCGCAGAGGTCTGGCTAGTTGGCTTTCGCGATCGCATGCCCCTTGTCGCGATCGCAGTTAAGGAATCCCTGGGCAGTTTTATAAAATATGGGACTTAGCATTTTTCCTCCATTTTCATCTTCCTCTTCAAGTTTTTAGAGAGCTCTTCAAGGGACTTTCTACCACTGTTATTGAGGTAAGTAAATTCCATAGTTTTACTAGTTTCAAACAGTAATTCTTAGTTAAATTCACTATTAAATTCTCTAAAACCATAGAATTAGGTAGTAATTTTAGGGTTCTTGAGGATTTTGTGATTGTCCGTTTTAGGCCATGAATTTAAGGAGAAATCACACATTAATGATCCTTAGGCTATGGGTGAGTGATCCCTTCGAGAATTTTCGGAATTTGAACATGCGGGACCGGGGTTGGAATTTTGAAATTCTTCAAGAATAGCGATTTTAGTAAAATAACTAGGGTAATTTCCCGCATTGTGCATGCATTGATGTTATTGTAAACCTTTTGGCTAGTTGCGAGTCGTCAGGTGTAGAGTTCAGAGTTTCGGGCGCCAATTGTGGTCCGAGGGGTAGATTCGACACGAGGTGAGTCTCCTTTCTAACCTTGTAAGAGGGAATTGTCCCCATAGGTGATGTATATGCTATGTGTAAATTGTTTGAGGGCTACATACACGCCAAGTGACGAGAGTCTGTACGTAGCGGCTATTATTTTTATGTCCGGGTAGTTAGGCCCAAATCATGCCTTATATGCTTTTCTCGTAATTCCTGATATGTTTTTCTTGTAATGCTTTATATGATTTATTGTGACACCATATGTACTATGAAATTATGTTTTGCATAATGTTATTTCTCTGAGGCTTTATGGAAAAAATTATTGAATGGCAAGGAATTTGTTGTGGAAAGTAATTATTGAATATACATGGGATCGGGCCGTACGCCATGGCAGAGTTGAAAAGAAATTGTGAAATATATGGGATCGGGCCGTACTCCGCGACAGTGTTGAAAGTAATTGAATATATATGGGATCGGGTCATATGCCACGACAGTGCTGAAAGTAATTTAATATATATGGGATCGGGCCGTACGACACGGCAGTATTGAGAAGTAATTGTGATATGTATATGGGATCGGGCCGTACGACACGACAGTATTGAGAAGTAATTGTGATATGTATATGGGATCGGGCCGTACGCCACGACAGTGTTGAGAAATTATTAAATATATGGGATCGGGCCGTACGCCACGACAGTGTTGAGAAATTATGAAATATATGGGATTGGGCCGTATGCCACGGCAGTGTTGGAAGGAAATTGAAATGAATATGGGATCGGGCCGTACGCCACGACAGTGTTGAGAAATTATGAAATATATGGGATTGGGCCGTATGCCACGGCAGTGTTGGAAGGAAATTGAAATGAATATGGGATCGGGCCGTACGCCACGGCGTGTGTAGAAGGTACCTTATGGGAGCGGGTCGTACGCCACGACAGTGTTGAGAAATTATGAAATATATGGGATCGGGCTGTACGCCGCGGCAGTGTTGGAAGGAAATTGAAATGAATATGGGATTGGGTCGTACGCCACGGCGAGTGTAGAAGGTACCTTATGGGAGCGGGCCGTACGCCACGACGGATCTAAGAATTTGTGATTATTGTATCGTTCGGTGGTCTTACCCTTGAAAGTGCTTTATTGTTTAGTTAAATAATTGTTTGGGTTTCTGCTTTTGATATATATATACTTGTTGCTTATTTCCCTGGCATGCCTAATGTATTTCATTATATTCTATCATATGTTATTACTGTTGGACCTTAGTGAGTATCGAGTCGACCTCTCGTCAATACTTCTTCTAGTTTAGGCGGGATACTCACTGGGTACATATTTATTTAATATGTACTCATGTTGCACTTTCTTTTCTTTCTGTACTTGACTGTACAAGTCCGAAGGCTGGTACGTTTGATTATCAGGACGGTGCTAGATATTGATAGCGTGGTCATACTTCACGGTGAGCTGCTTTCCCGGCGACTTCCTAGCAGCACCCTGGAGTTCTTTTGTTATATTCTCTGTCCATTTCATTCAGACTGAGACCCTGTATATATTGTATTCATTGTATATTCAGTAGTTTCCCGTGGCACTCGTGACACTAGTTCTCGGCACACACGTGGTGTATATTTTGGGTTGTTGGCTTTACATATGTTATGCGACATGCCTATTGGTTGATTTTCCGCACTTGTAGTTTTATTTTACATCACCGCCATTAGCATGTTTATATCTGTTTAAAATTGGTTAAAAGATAAAATTTGCGTAACGGGGAATGGTAACACTTAGTGTTTCTATATTGGCTGGCCTAACCTCGTCGTTGGTCGCCATCGCGACCTGAATCGATTTTGGGTCGTGACAAACACCCCCAACTTAAAATTTTGCTTGTCCTCAAGCAACTTATCAGAAAAATTATCCTATACTAAACTCTTACCTATGTCATGAAACACTAGTGACCGTAGATGGTTTTGACTGTTAGTTTACAAGCATGTAACTTCATTTATTTACCCTTCATGGAAAACCATTATTATTTAACAAAGCAGCTAATCAACTTGTGAACTTTGAGCCTCGATCAAACTGACAAAATGTTACTCTCAGCTAAGTGCACTTGCATTCTTCTTCAAGAACCTAACTTTGTTAAACCTTGCAGTTCATGTGCGCTCACAACAAAGAAAATTCCCAACTCACACATATTTACCGGGGATGAAATCAAACACTCTTTCACTCGGAACGAAAGCTACATGCTACAAGTATCAGTCCATAGGCTTGCCCTCATTTTCACTTGTTGCTATCTCAGGAATGATTGATTGCAGATCACCTAGGACTTTTTACAGGTTGTAATGTAGGCTTCATGACAGGTTGGATGAATATTTGGGATGTAGTGGATATACCCTCCTTGAACTCTACATAAACGTTACTTCTTTACTACCTAGCATTTCTTTACCTCAAGTTACCAGCATGGAACCACCTCAAAGTGTTTCTTCAATTTCTACAAGACTCCATTTTTCTTTTTCTTTTTATCTTTATTTTATTTCATCTCTTTTTTTTATAAAGGTATTTCTTTTCGAAGCTTGCCTTTTTCCATATACATACATGTCACGACCCAAAACCTATGGGTTGTGATGGCGCCGGACACCCTTGTCAGGCAAGCCGACCCCTTAATCAGTTGGAACACTTTCATGTTTAACATTTTAGAATCGAAGCCTCTTCTAGAATTTTCATTATTAAATAAATAAATTTCGTAATTTAAATACGGCAAGAAACCAACTTAATACAAAAAAAGAAATACCAAGACATCCCAGAACCCGGTGACACAAGTCCATGAGCAATTTCTAAGGATTTATACAATTATACAACGCTTGTCCGAAAAACAAATTGGACAAAGGCAATAAATATAAAATGTAAGTACACAGAAGGGAGACTCCGGCAGCTGTGGAACGCCTCTGGATGAATGCAACCCGTATAAGTCTCCAAATCGATCACTGTACTATAAAGTTACCTGTGCAACAAAATGCACAGAAACTGTAGTATGAGTACATATACATATATGTACCCATTGAGTATCCCGTCTAATCTAGAAGAAGTAGTTACGAGAGGTCGACTTGACACTCACTAAGGTCCAACAATATAAATAGGACAGAATATGCTGAAAGCAGTAGACATGTGAAGGCAGTTAAGAAGCAAATATATATATAAGGCACTGAAATCCGAATAACTTCTGAAAATAAGTAAATAAGTAATTTCCTTTTCATTTTTCCCCAATCAACTAACAAGTCTTTATTCATGAAAACATTTAACAATTGACGTCCTTAAATCAATTTAACAGTTTATGTCACAAGAGGTATATCCTATGTATATATAGATATATATGACGAGGGTCTATCGACCCGTCCCAAAAGTGCACCTTTAAATCCGCCGTGGCGTACTGCCCGCTCCCATAAATGTATCTTTAAATCCGCCGTGTCGTACGGCCCGCTCCCATAAATGTATCTTTAAATCCACCGTGGCGTACGGCCCGCTCCTATAAATGTATCTTTAAATCCGCCGTGGTGTACGACCCGATCCCATAAGAGTGGGGGTAAACACACTCCGCTCGCGGAATGTAAATTGCAAAGCGGTCACATGCACACACAATATTCTTTCCTTTTCATAATACTTTCCATAAACAATTTCTTTCATACTACTTCCCGTAAAACAATCCCTTTCATATTATTTTCCGTAAAANTGAAAGTATACTCAATTGATCATAACAAATTCAAATTACAGAGTTGCTCAGCCCAGCTCAATGACATAACCAAAATTCCATCGATCCCACGTGCCCGGACTTTGAAATTTCTTGAAGAAAATCTCTACCCGATGCTTTACTAATTCAATTACACAATTTACTCCAAAGTTTATGCTCAATTCGCGGCAAAAATCACATTTACCCAACTTATAGGTTTCTTCCAAAATCCCAATTTTCCCACAATTTTTCATATTTAATCTCATTTATAAAGCTTGAATTAACTTGGAAATGAGAAGGAACAACTTACCTTTTGATGCTTGATGAAAATCACCCTTTGAAATCCTCCAAAATCGCCGCAACCAAGTGAAGAAATGAAGAAAAATGAGCTAAACCCGCTAAAATATCATTCTGCCCAGGTATTTACACATCGCGATCGTGGAAAATGCTTCGCGATCGCCGAGAACAATTTTCTAGCCTAAAATTTGCTATTCGCGATCAAGGAGAACAATTTCCCNTGTCACAAGAGGTATATCCTATGTATATATAGATATATATGACGAGGGTCTATCGACCCGTCCCAAAAGTGCACCTTTAAATCCGCCGTGGCGTACTGCCCGCTCCCATAAATGTATCTTTAAATCCGCCGTGTCGTACGGCCCGCTCCCATAAATGTATCTTTAAATCCACCGTGGCGTACGGCCCGCTCCTATAAATGTATCTTTAAATCCGCCGTGGTGTACGACCCGATCCCATAAGAGTGGGGGTAAACACACTCCGCTCGCGGAATGTAAATTGCAAAGCGGTCACATGCACACACAATATTCTTTCCTTTTCATAATACTTTCCATAAACAATTTCTTTCATACTACTTCCCGTAAAACAATCCCTTTCATATTATTTTCCGTAAAA